>JZSA01002393.1:0-12782 GCA_000956155.1 Cotesia vestalis
GCGACGATACAGAAAATTCCTGGACTAGGGGCTCAATTTTCTGGGCTGAAGGGAAGACCTATCATCGAGACGGGAAGTTTTGATTCCCAGGACACGCCGCAGGAGTTGAGTAACTTGGCCAGAACTTATATTCTGGGTGTCAATCAATTGATTCGGGATAGTTCTGCTAAAACGGCTGCTACTTTTCTGTATCTTCCTCAACCTCCGGTTACTAATAACTGGAATCAAGATGAATTGTACAAACAGTATCTACAAATTCTTACTGAACTGACGGCTGATTTGCCGCCTACTATTCTTGTTCATGGGCTTAATGCAGTAACATCAACTACTTTATAATTTAATTAGTATTTATATATTTTATTTTGAAGAAACTGCTGGCTTTTTTATTTTATGAAACTCAAATCAAGACATCTTACAACTTTTTAGATTTTTACAACAAATTATTATGAAAAATATTTACTAAAAAAATTCCACATGAAGAAATTTAATAAAATTAAAAGTGTAAATTTTTAAAATATTTTTTTTTATCATTGATAATTTGCTACAAAAATCTAAAAAATTGTAAGATGTCTTGATTTCGGTATCATTATTTTAACTATCAGAATAATTAATTTACACAATGAAGTATTGGTTGAAGAGTATTGTAACTGATTATAAGTCGGTGTAGGATAAATATAATTAGTTTAAATTTAATAAGCAATATATAAGACGGTAATTGAAGTTGATTTGAGGCTTGATTCCTGTAATTGTCAGAAAATTTACATTATTGATTTGCAGGAAAAACCAATATCATTAAAAAAGCAATTTGTTATAATAAAAGTGAGCAGTTTCTTAGCATTTTTCTACTACACGGGAATCATTAATAACATAAAAAATTCGTTTTAAGAGATTATTTATTATACAATCGATGTAATACTGTGATAAAAGTTATAAAATAAAAAATCAGTAGCTTTTTTTTTTATACATTGGAATAATGTAATTTTTATACAGTATTTTAACAATATACATAAAATATATGTAATATATTATATATAATAAATCTATTATACTTTCAATTAATAATAAAAACTGTGATGTTTATTATATAAAAAATTTTTCATAAATATATCGCAATGTGCATTACCGCCAGCGGATAAATTAAAATATTCGAATAAATAACAATAATTAATTAATTCTCTTTATATTTAAAAAATTGAATAAATTGGTCATTTACGTTTTTGCTATAAAGCAATTTACTATCACGATAGAATACCAAAATCCTCAAATACGAATTTATCGAGGACGGACTTATCAAGGTACTTAGTCTCTTTCTAATTCTAACACTAACAAAGGCCAAAAAGACATTGTTAACTCTAGATTGGTCAAAGTATAAGCGTGACGCCGCGCTCAATTATATTTTTTTATGACATCTTCAATATTTACTAAAATTATTAAAAAAAATTTGACTTCGTTCCTTGAACATTTTAGAATATACTAATAATTTTTTTAAACATCTTAAAAAATGTTAAATTGCTGAAAAAAAATTTCTTAAAAAAATTTGTGGCAATTCGCGGAGCTTTCCTCATCACTTGACCAAAGTCGTTAAGTCGCGTTTGTTGACCAGTCTAGGGTTAACACGATATAAAAACAATTATATAAAAATATTCACATTGGAAGGATATTGAGGCACTCATCGGATTTCGAAGCTCTGATTCTAAGCTTCGTATTACTGTAAGTACTTTTACAAGAACGCCCCATTTCAGTGTAATCAGACGTAGACTTTTTCAGGACGCCTTCGTCATCTAGAACATCAGCAGACCGGGTTCTGACGCCAACAAATTCCATTATTTCAACCAACTTATCCGAGTACTCAGTGTGTCCAGAAATAATGCTGGTGAGGTCGATGTTGGTGACCCTTGAACACTTAACTTCCGCAAGACCAGCAACACCTGTGGCCATGGACAAAGTGCGGTACAAAAATCTAAGAAGCCAATCAGCGCTGCAATACCCGTTGATAATTTTACCAGCGACGACCCGCGAGCATTTTTCCCACTGAGTTGATTTGTCAGTCACCGGAGCGCCCAACATGATGGCGTCTTGAATGATTCCTTCGGCGTTTCCGACCTCAGCCAATTCTCTGAGGCAGTAAAAAATAACCCGGGCACCAAGACTGTACCCGATTAAAGTAACTGGTCGTTTGCCGTGTTCCCTTGAAAGCAAGACATGAGCAAGATGCTTACCAACCTCAGAACTTCTGCGGCAGCAAACAGACCAAGGATTATCAATCACTGAAGCGATTGATAGCAAAGCAGCTGGCCAAGCTATTGCGCTCATTATTCCCGAGAGTATTGTGTATTTGAGAGCTTCCTGGGTAGCAAATGACACCGCCATACTCAGTATGTACTCCAGCGCTTGTCCCATTTCAACTAAATACTTGGTTTCGTATCTCAGCGCGTACTGTTCCCGAGAAATAGCCAAACACTTCCAGGGTTTTCTCACATTATCAATGTCCTGAGTCTTTAACCAACCTGTCACAGCTATCGCGACGTGCAACTGTTGGTCCGTATCACAGAAACGTGACAGTGGCTCGAAACTAAATTCTTCAACTTTTCCTACTCTCTTGTTCATCTTGTAGCCGGTTAGTCCAGCACCCGCGACTCCGAAAATTGAACCTATTATTGCTACACCTGCAGTACTTGTCAATGCAGCCGCACTTGCACCTCCCAAGATTGTTCCGACTCCTACGCCGATGAATGGAGCTGCTAAACCACCAGTTAGTCCTATTAAGGTACCTCCTGCAACCGTTGCTATTCCTATTGACGTGTACCGTTTTATTTTACGTATCTTGTCCCGTCTCTTTGACTCTGCGTCATTTTCCCTGTTGATTTAATCAAAGGCCAAAAAGACATTGTTAACTCTAGATTGGTCAAAGTATAAGCGTGACGCCGCGCTCAATTATATTTTTTTATGACATCTTCAATATTTACTAAAATTATTAAAAAAAATTTGACTTCGTTCCTTGAACATTTTAGAATATACTAATAATTTTTTTAAACATCTTCAAAAATGTTAAATTGCTGAAAAAAAATTTCTTAAAAAAATTTGTGGCAATTCGCGGAGCTTTCCTCATCACTTGACCAAAGTCGTTAAGTCGCGTTTGTTGACCAGTCTAGGGTTAACACGATATAAAAACAATTATATAAAAATATTCACATTGGAAGGATATTGAGGCACTCATCGGATTTCGAAGCTCTGATTCTAAGCTTCGTATTACTGTAAGTACTTTTACAAGAACGCCCCATTTCAGTGTAATCAGACGTAGACTTTTTCAGGACGCCTTCGTCATCTAGAACATCAGCAGACCGGGTTCTGACGCCAACAAATTCCATTATTTCAACCAACTTATCCGAGTACTCAGTGTGTCCAGAAATAATGCTGGTGAGGTCGATGTTGGTGACCCTTGAACACTTAACTTCCGCAAGACCAGCAACACCTGTGGCCATGGACAAAGTGCGGTACAAAAATCTAAGAAGCCAATCAGCGCTGCAATACCCGTTGATAATTTTACCAGCGACGACCCGCGAGCATTTTTCCCACTGAGTTGATTTGTCAGTCACCGGAGCGCCCAACATGATGGCGTCTTGAATGATTCCTTCGGCGTTTCCGACCTCAGCCAATTCTCTGAGGCAGTAAAAAATAACCCGGGCACCAAGACTGTACCCGATTAAAGTAACTGGTCGTTTGCCGTGTTCCCTTGAAAGCAAGACATGAGCAAGATGCTTACCAACCTCAGAACTTCTGCGGCAGCAAACAGACCAAGGATTATCAATCACTGAAGCGATTGATAGCAAAGCAGCTGGCCAAGCTATTGCGCTCATTATTCCCGAGAGTATTGTGTATTTGAGAGCTTCCTGGGTAGCAAATGACACCGCCATACTCAGTATGTACTCCAGCGCTTGTCCCATTTCAACTAAATACTTGGTTTCGTATCTCAGCGCGTACTGTTCCCGAGAAATAGCCAAACACTTCCAGGGTTTTCTCACATTATCAATGTCCTGAGTCTTTAACCAACCTGTCACAGCTATCGCGACGTGCAACTGTTGGTCCGTATCACAGAAACGTGACAGTGGCTCGAAACTAAATTCTTCAACTTTTCCTACTCTCTTGTTCATCTTGTAGCCGGTTAGTCCAGCACCCGCGACTCCGAAAATTGAACCTATTATTGCTACACCTGCAGTACTTGTCAATGCAGCCGCACTTGCACCTCCCAAGATTGTTCCGACTCCTACGCCGATGAATGGAGCTGCTAAACCACCAGTTAGTCCTATTAAGGTACCTCCTGCAACCGTTGCTATTCCTATTGACGTGTACCGTTTTATTTTACGTATCTTGTCCCGTCTCTTTGACTCTGCGTCATTTTCCCTGTTGATTTAATTGACATTATAAATCAATACAATAGTTTCATAAATTTAATTTTAATTAATATATTACTACAGAAGCCTAAAAATTTTTAACATAATTTGTCGTATAATTCCAACATTGTTCTTCTTTTCATGTTATACAGAACATCAAACCGTATACTTTATTGATTCAAAATAGTAAAAATAATTGATTAAACTTACTCAGCACGATCGCTATCATCTTTACTCAATAATTCAACCAACGAATGTTCATACAGTTCTATCAAATCAAATGGAACATTTAATAATTCCGCTAATCGACGAGCAAGGACTCTCTGTCGTGCGTCATATTCACCTGAAATAAAGATCAATATTTTAAATTACAGTTTTTCGTGACATCTACATAATTTTTAACTTGTACCTGATATCATTCCTGGAAGTCGTATTCATTATGAATAGCAATTATATTAATTTTAATTTTAATTAATTATAAATTATAAAGCGTATAAATAAATCGATTGATTATTCGTCCTTACCACATTGTACAGCATAAAGTACAGCATCTTGGACAATCAGAATAGGCTTTTTACTTAAATTTGGTTCTTGGAGTAAAAGTTCAATATAAGGCTCAACCGTATGTCCAGAGTTACCGTCAACCAAGACCAGCATCACAGCTGCTACTTTTTCAGGAGCATTTAGGTGCTTGCACAGACCTTTTATGTATTTTATGTTGAATTCGTGGTTCCATTCACCAGGAAACAGCTCCGATAGAGAAATAGAACAAATTGACAAGTACGCATACGTTCCACTTTCTGATATGTCTAAATGATTGGCTGAAAAATTAATTTGTATTATTAATAAATGATACTGAAATTAACAGACATCTGTCAATTTTTTTAACTACTAAATTGTTGTGGAAAAATTTTAATAAAAAAATTACACGTTTAGAGATTTTTAGTTTTTTATTTTTTTTTTATTTATTAAATTGGAACAAAAAAATATTCATTAAAAAATGCACTTGAAGTTTTACAAATGAAATTTTTTTTATATTTTTTTAGATAAAAATTTTCTATAAAAAATTTATAAAAATTTTTAGATTTCGGCTAACGTAATTTTCATAATTTTTTAAAATTTTTATAACAAATCAATTACAATAAAAAAATATTTCTAAAAATTTTTTTTATATTTTCAGATGTGAAAAATTTTTTCCTGATAATTTAATTGCTTATTTATTCAAAAATGTCTCAACTTCAGTGTCATTAAAAATAAAAAAAATTGCTAGATGTCTGTTGATTTATTTTTTAACAGATGTTAAAAATTTTTTTGAAATTTTATAGCAATTAAATTATTAGAAAAAAAAAATTTCAATTAAAAATTTTCACACGTGAAAATTAATAAAAATTACAAGTGAAAATTTTTAGAAGCATTTTTTTATTGTAATTAATTTGTTAAAAAAATTTTTAAAATTGACAGCTGACCGCTAACTTTAGTATTATGTCGATTTCAGTATTATTATTAACAAATATAATTATTTATTTGAATTAATAATAGTAATAACAATTACTTACGTTTTCGTGTACGATCCATTGTTTAATTTTTTCATTAATAAAAGCGCTAGGTTATATTATTTAATTCTTTTACGTATAACTTATCACTGAATGATTTTATTTAATAAAAAATTTTTACTATTGCTTATCTCTCATTTGATAAGAGTTATTATAGATAGAAAGGTTACTTTTAATAATTGGTCATTTATTGGTGAAAAATGCTTTACTACTATTATATTAGGAAGACACTGTTTACATTTTTTTAACACTAATAACAAGTCGGGAATGTTCGACTTTTTACCACAAGTTCGGATTTTCCCCTTCTATTTTACAAACCAAGTACAGTATTACTGAGTCGTTATATCCAAGTTTTTTGTGTATTAGATGAGTAAAAAATATTGATACGCATCATAGAAATTCGACGGAATAATTAGATTATAGTTTTATTGATTAGCTAGTTTTTTTTTAATTTTTAAGGTCAAGTTAGACAAATTTAATAGGATTTTTTTTTTAAATAATTAAATGAAAGACAAAATATGTTGAAAAATTTTACCTAAAGTTCTGTAAATTTTTCTACGCAGTATACACGGAAAGAACAAAATTACACTGCATTATACTCAGTAGAATCTTGGATTATATAATTTTTTCAAAAATTGTGATATTCAACTTTTTTCTTTTTTAATTTATAAATTTTTTTGAAAATTTGTAAAATTTCTTAAATTTGTGATGATTAATTTTTTTTTAAATTGTTTATTTTTTTATGTATTTTTCAAAAATGTAATGCAATGCATGGATAGAAAATATTTAAAAATCATTAAAGTACAATTTTTCCGATAATTTGGGGTTGAAAAATTTTTGGTAAATATTATCAAGTGGGGTCATCATTTTAATTTTCATTTTTTTTAACGAAATTTCTATTCGATTTTATTGATATATTTAAAAAAAAATTACCACAATTTTCACAAATTTTAGAAATTTTCAAAAAAATTTATAAATTAAATAAGAAAAAAGTTGAATATCACAATTTTTGAAAAAATTATATAATCCAAGATTCTACTGAGTATAATTCAAATTATACGGGATATTTTTTCGGATTATATCCAGTGTAATTTGGGGCGGTATAACCAGAAAAATTACTTGGTCGAATCGGAGATTACACTGAGTATAATACAAAAATAATTTAGTATAATTTGGATTATATTTGATATTATCTGAAATTTTTTTTTACCACAGATTACACTGAGTATAATATGGGAGGATATGCAGTAGAATTTTGTTCTTTCCGTGTACTTTCAGGTTTTTTAAGTTATTTATTACTAGGGCAGTGCACGGAAAGAACAAAATTATACTGCATGTCCTCCCATATTATACTCAGTGTAATCTGTGGTGAAAAAAAATTTCAGATAATATCAAATTTAATCCAGATTATACTCAATTATTTTTGAATTATACTCAGTGTAATCTCCGATTTAAACAAGTAATTTTTCTGGTTATAAAGAAAAAGATTACACTGAATATAATCCGAAAAAATATCCCGTATAATTTAAATTATACTCAATAGAATCTTGGATTATATAATTTTTTAAAAAATTATGATATTCAACTTTTTTAATTTATAGATTTTTTCGAAAATTTGTTTAATTTGTGATAATTAATTTTTTAGGTAGATTTTTTTAGAAATCTAACTATAGCATTTGTCCTCAAGGTGAAATTTCCACCTAATTTTGCTATCATATGTTATAATTAGTCGAGTAGGTTCCAAAAATACCATTGGTTAAAAAATTTATATATATATATATGTAATATAACCAGCCTTGTCATCAGGATATCTCGAAAAGTTTTCAACCGATCGCTATGAAACTTAAAAAATATTTAAGGATCATTGAAGCACAATTTTTCCGATAATTTGGAGTTGAAAAATTTTTGATAAATATCAGAAAACTCTTCAAATTTTTATAAGTAATCAATTATAAAAAAAAAAATTTTTTTTAATTCACACATTTAAAATTTTCACCTGTGGAATTTTTTTTACAATGATTTAATTGTAATAAAAATCTAAATAGTTGTACGAATTCTATTAAATTCAGTATTAAAAAAAAATTTTAATATTTTTCACTTTAAGCATTTGAAATTATACCTGTGGAATGGCCATTTTTGACCTAGAACCCCATTACGGGTATTACGGCTCTCAGATAAAAGGTTGGCGCCACACCTGCAATTTTGACCTGAGTGTTTAAATTTTTACCTACTACGACCCAAATTAACAGCCCTGTTATTCTCTATTACGACAATTAGTAAGAATAAGGGAGTTAAATCTCTTGTTAAATAGGTAATAGTAAATAAACTTCAATTATCATAAAGCTGTCCTGTAGGATGGGTAATTAGTTTTTGTATTGTATATATTTTTTACGTTGTCAATTATTTAACATATTAACTTCATATAGTGTATATTTGTATTGTTTCAATATATTTAAAAATGAAAAATCGTTAATTTAATTATTAATTAAATCTTTAAGTCATCTAATTAATATTAATTTATCAATTAGTAGAATTAATCAATAACCCTCGTACAAGAGCTTAAATTCTGAAATTTTTTAAATTTTTATAACAAATCAATTTTTTATCAATGATAAAAAAAAATTTTTTTTAATTCCTACTTATGATTGTTACTTTTCACATGTAAATTTTTTTACACAATTATTTAATTGTTATAAAAAATTTAAAAAGTTGTAAGATTTTTTTTTATTAAACATTAATAAAGAATGAAAAAAAAAAATAATAATTACAAAATTAACAATTGACAAAATCAGCTTTTAATAAACGGAAAAAATGAAATATAATTTACACAATAAATTAACTTTTAGGATGCAAAATATAAAGAAATTTTGAAAACGAAAAAAATAAAAATAAGCTTTATATATAAATAATTATAGTTACAAATATCGTAGTGTCTACAGTTCTTGTTTGAATTTCACGGCCATGTTATAATTGTGGTAAAGTTACGCTTTCGGCGGTATGACGTATGCTTTTTTTTCTTTTTCTTATTCCCGACATTTTTTGACCTTATTATCATTTATTACAAGCATTTAACCCTTCAGCGTTCATTGTTGCTTTAGAAAAATCTCATAGCACGCGTGCGACGGTTAAGGGCTGAAAATTGGACAAAAAAAAAAAGTCAGTTGCAGAGAAAGAGAGAAAGAAATTTGTAAAAATATTTAATTGTAACTAATCCTCTAGAAAGCGTTGGAATATGATCGAAAAAAAATTTTTTCAAAGGTCAGAAATTTTTAGGAAGAAATTTTAAGATTTATTATTTAAAAGTGTCTCCGTATACATTTTTACATTTTTTCTTTTTCATCATAACAAATGGAAAGATCGAATGCCCGTTAAAAACGTTGGGCTCGTTCCCCACTCTAACTAATGATTTCTACGCCGTTACGGGTCTTGTGTATTGTTATGTGCGCACAAAAATCTAAAATAAATACGCACTATGGAATAAAAATTCAACGGTTTTTTCAATTTCTTTATTCATGCATTTCTTAGATAAATGAATAAATGAATAAATAAATTAGTCAATTAAATTTATGCCGAATCATATTGATTAAACTTGATACTAAACGTTTTCTTTTTTTAAAGATTAAAACGGTAAATAATTGAATGTAATTTGATCACTCATAGTTCTTTCCCTCTAAATTAATTAATTAAACTTGATGTTAATAAATCATTTTACTTATGTGATAATAAAATTATTATGTATTTTTGCCACTCGGCTCTTGGCAAATGGATTGCATACATTGCAAGTAAACAATAATTAAATTTATATTTAAATTTTAATCGAAGCAATGAACATTAAAGAGTTGTAAAAAATTATTTCTTCAAGAAGAAAACAATTATTTTATTGTTTATTAACAATAATGTTGATACATCTATGGCTTTCCGCGCCGTAGTGTCTTGAAAAAACGCGAATAAAAGTAAGTAGATCAGAATTTTTTGTATAAAAAATTTATTTAAAGTAATTTTCAAACATTTTTAATCAAGAAGAAATAACTTTTTTTAATAAATTCTGAGATGAATTGTTAAAAAACATTTTATTAAAAATATGTTCGAACACCAGTGCGTAGAATTTGTCGACAAGATTTAGGTAACAAGTAGAGCAGTCTCTCTTCACGGTCCGCGCGAACCGCGGTATACACCGCGAGACGGAGTTAGCGCCATCATTCTGATAACGGTCGTTATTGAAACTACTTAATCCGTATATTAAAAAAATTCTAAACCGCTCAATCGTCAAGATGACTGACACCGAAGTTGCTCCAGCTGAAGAGAAGATCGTCGCGAAGACCGACTCTCCGAAGAAAGCGAAGGAAGTCAAGGCTAGAAAACCAGCAGCCAAGGCGACTCATCCCAGCACCTCTGACATGGTCACGGCAGCTATCAAACATCTTGCTGAACGTCACGGATCTTCACTCCAAGCCATCAAAAAGTACATCGCTTCAACCTACAAAGTTGATGTTGAGAAGCAGGCTCAGTTCATCAAGAAATTCCTCAAGTCCGCTGTCACCAAGGGAACTTTGGTCCAGACCAAAGGAAAGGGAGCTTCTGGGTCCTTCAAGCTTGCAGTCACCAAGGCTGCTGCCAAACCGAAACCCAAGGCCGCTTCTGGTGAGAAAAAAGCTGCGCCCAAGAAAGCTGCAGTGAAGAAACCAGCCGCCAAGAAGACTCCTGGAGAGCCCAAATCTCCAGTGAAGAAAGCTGCTGGGCCCAAAAAAGCTGCTGTGAAGAAACCAGCTTCACCTAAAAAGCCTGCTGCCAAAGCTCCTGCTAAGCCCAAAGCTTCTGCTTCTCCTAAGGCTAAGAAGGCTACCAAGGCACCAACAGCTAAGCCCAAGTCTCCGAAGCCGAAGAAGGTCGCTGCTAAAACCGCGAAAGCTCCTGCTAAGAAAGTCGCGGCTAAAAAATAAATTGACTAACATCTTTTTATTTGATCATTTGACATTGAAAAAAAAAAACGGCCCTTTTCAGGGCCACCAAAATTTTCAATACGTAAAACACTTTCAAATTTTACCTACATCATACCATTGATTTCTTTTGTTTAAATTTGATTTATTTATTTTAGCAAATTTTCTATCATAGACCGATAGATAAATTAAAAATTTTATTAACTGTAGAATCTAAGCTCCCTCAGAGCCATCAGTATTTAATACATTAGTTAACATCGGTTTGCATTTGTATATAATACAACTGAGTACAAAATTACTTAATAATTATTATTAATTTAATTACAACGGATTGCAATTAAGTATAATTTTTAATTTTTAGTAAAAAATATAAAACAAGTAATAAAAATAAGTGAATTGAAGTCAACATAAAAATAATATTTTTAATTTTAAAATTTTTACATTTATAATAAATAATTTTATTTGCACTACTTTCGTCTCTTACAAAGTTTTTACATTTTTTGTATCTGTATATATTATTTTTTTTTTCCATTTAATCTTTCTATTTTTCATTTCTGTTCTTTTTTCCTCTTGCTAGCACGTCGTTGTTCTGGTGACCCTCCTGCCCCAAACTCCGCAATCCCGTTTTTTCTCTTAAGATCTCTTCTATTTTTCTGAAGACCGTGCATGCTCTCCCGTCTATTCTTCTCTTCAGTACTTCTATTAGTCTTTCTTCAACCTCTTCATTTTCTAAATCTTTCCATTCATTTAAAAAACTCTTCCCTTCAATTTTCACATTTATAATTTTTAATTTTGATTATAATTAAAAATTTTTTAATTTTAAGTGAGATCACAATGACACATTTTAATTACTAATTATCGTGTTCAAAAAAATGTTTAAAGCAAGCATTTTTAAATTCAATTAAATTAAATTATCTATAGCCACAGTCTCAGCAAGTAGTAAATTCCAAATAAAAGTTTGGAAAATCCAAAAGTGCACGACTCATAATGCTCATTTAATTATGAAATATAAAAAGAAAAAAAAATTTTTTAAATAACTAGCAAAGTGATGCACAGGCGCCCCTGGTGGAATAAAATGTACATAATATCTATAGATATAGGATATATCACCATCCATGTTAATTTTACATGGATATATATATAGATATACAGTCTTGTAGTTTTCGTTTTTTATTAATTGCAATTAAACGACACTGAATTAATTAATCATTCGCATTCAGTGACCTACAATCGTCGATTAGAATTTAAAAAAAAAAAATTCAACTCAAATAGTGGATTTTTTCACAAGTTACAGTGTTTCCGGGGTTTCATACATGACGGACAGGAAAATTTTTTGACCTATTTTGGTGTTTTTTTCAAATTCTATTGCAGTAAATCAATTTTTAAAAAGTATGGAATTAATCTCCATTAAATTATCTCGACAATAGTATGCAAAATATCTTGATTCCGTGAACTAACAAGGCTATAATAATAAAAATAGCCGCCAAAATAAGCCGAAAAAAACTTGTCAATCGTAAAGCACTCTCTGATGTTTCGCATCATGAGTCGTGCAATACGTATACCATAGAGCTTATGTTCCTTGCGACTGCCATAAATTACAAAACATTTTTTTCCTTTCTGTTTTAATGACATTGCCATACTGTGTTGTACAATGGTGATGATAAGGTAAGAATGTACTTACTACCTGCTCATTCATGGATTGGTGTATCTGCATTTGTGAATATATATAAATAGGTGAAATTGTTACAATAAGTACAATATATAAGATTATAAATGTAATACTTTATGTAAAATAACAAAGATAAATAAAGAATACTTTAAAGAAAAACAAATTTGTGAATATAGCTAATAGATACTTAAATAGATGGAGTAAACAGCCACTGGTCCCTAAGCAGGTACTG
>JZSA01002395.1:0-25639 GCA_000956155.1 Cotesia vestalis
CAAGCACGCTGTCAGTGAGGGAACTAAAGCCGTAACTAAATACACCAGCTCCAAGTAAATTTCATGATAATGAAATATTAATTTAATCAAACCAAACGGCCCTTTTCAGGGCCACCACATTTTTCAATACGTAAAAAATTACCAAGTTTATAATCCTACATGTTCTATAAATGTTTAATTAAATTTCTCTTTTAAGACCGTTGTTTGAATATCTATTTAATTTTGAATAGCAAACCAATAATAATTAATGTCTAATGAGAATAATTCATCTTATGATTGTGTTTAGATATCTAGAATTAAATCTACACAAGTAATTACGGAAAGCACAACTCGATGTGTAACAACCATTCGCTTCTGCGTGTTATTGTTTGATAATTAATGTTAAAGACTTAATGACATTTATTAATTTATTTTAACTGAAAAAAAAAACTTTAGTATAATAAACCGACATCTATAAATTTAAAAAATAATTAATTTTTTGAGAAAATTTTATTTTTTCTAATTAGAATTAAAATTGTAGGTGTCAATAACTGTCTCTTACCTTAATCCTTGATTTTTTACTTAAACATGAAATAACATTAATATTACTTAGATAAAAATAAAAAATTCTCGAATTACAAATTCTAATTATTTTAATCGAGATTCATAAAAAAATGACAAATATCTGATCGTAATATAAGAGGAGACTTAGAATATCTTCACTTCAATGATTTGACATTTTAAAATATACGAAATTAAATCGCAAAAATTGATTGCTATTATTTTCTTTAATTTTGTGTTTCCTTTCTGAAAACCCAACAGTCATTAGCTAATGACAGGGTCACTTAATTTAATACAGTAATTTTTAATTAATTAAAAATATTATCAGAACCAAAACAAATTATTTCTCAATTGTTCGACTTTTAGTTATGAGTATTTTTACGATGTTACATCCGTAAATTTTTTAATTGAGAATTATAAAAGTAGAAATATTAAAAATCTGATCTTAAATTACGAATTGAGAATTGAAATTTTTTTTTCATGAGTACAAGTACTAATTGTAATAATACTATGGAGGAAGACGTTATTTTAATTTTTACATCAGATTAAAAATTAATATTATTAAATTTTCATGTCCAAAAACGATCGTAAAATCCCTTCAATTCTAAAACAGTAAAAATTCATGATTCTTACGTTTAAATTCATGATTCTTACGTTTAAATTCATGATTCTTACGTTCATGATTTTTACGTTTAAATTGTTCTAAGGATGTTTATTACATTTTGAAAATGAAATACTTTTTTAAAACCAAAAAACAAACTGATTAGAATAGAATAATTCTAAATAATTTAGACCCCTGGCAACATAGTCTCTCAGAAATGATCGATAAACTAGCTAAGTAAAAGAAGATAACCATGAGTGAAAGCGAATAAGCGATAGTTTGCGATAGAAACAGGACTATCGAGTGAAAAGGACAGCTATAGCACAAACTATATCTTGCGAGTGATCATCTTCATCAGATATATTATGTGACATTGCTGTCTTTCTTATGAGCTAATGTTATCTCTGTCACAGATCAACAACCCTCGCTTGTACTTACTGATGTTACTGGATTTTCTGAGCAAAAATGAATCCCAGTTACAAAACTTTTAGTTTTATATTTTAGATACTTATTTTGTTCTTAAAAATATTTATTTTAGAAAAATAGTTAATTTTATTAGTTTGAAAATTTGAAAAACACATGTAAGGCACATTTGTGTTGCTAGAATAAGAAAGCCTGAATAGGCTTGATTTTATGACCTTAGGTACTTGAGTTGTACAAAAGACTCCTTATTTTACTCTGTACAGTACAACCAAATATTACGGTCTTAGTTGAGAAGAAAAACATGTGTTTTACTAAGAACAATACAGAGGGTTAGACCTCACAATGAAATAGTTTTAATATTATGGTTAGTCAGATGTGCTAAAATTCAATTTCTGTGAAGAACCTTTTAAAATTGGAATTTCGAGCTCCGCTTTTAACAGGAGCTGTGTTTAAGCATTTTCTCAGATATTTTTGGTTGAGACGATTTATTTGATTTTCATATAATTTTCCACAGGATCTTTGTGTGGGTTTAACAGGAGCTGTGTTTAAGCATTTTCTCAGATATTTTTGGTTGAGACGATTTATTTGATTTTCATATAATTTTCCACAGGATCTTTGTGTGGGCCACTTCCAGCAGTGAGACATCTCCACAGCAGCCGGAAAAAATGATATAAAAATTGGTTCCATGATTCTTGATTCTCCACCTAATTAAAAAAAAGTATTGAGACAAAGAAAATAGTATTGAAAAGTATTGGTTTTCTAATCAACCCAGCCGACAAAATATCCCCGAACAAAATATCATAAATAATTAAATTACCAACACATAAGCTTGTTACCAAGTTATACCCTTTTATCATGGATTTTTTGTGATATTTAGTCGCGGGGATATTTTATCGAAGAATCAAAACGCCTGATGCCATGAAAATCAAGAAATAAATATTATTCATATTTGTTAAAAATCTAGTGAATTTTAACTAATTAATGAAATTATCGATTACCTATGCACTGAGAGAAAAAATTGATTTAAAAAAAAACGGGAAATTTTGTAACAAGAAATTGATTTGTTTAAAATTTAAAAAGTTTTTATTTCTTCAGTTAAGAAATAAAATTTTTAACGAATTAATTTCTTGTTATAAAAATGCTGATTTTTTTTAATTAATTTTTTTTTCTCAGTGTGGATTACATTACCTTTCGACGCCCACACGGTTCACAGCATTTGTGAGGATCATCGTTCTTATTAGCAATTCAATAGCCTCATACAATATGAATATCATTTTAATCTGATAATATGAAATCTAATACTCCAGATAAATAATAAATTGTATTAAATTTTTCGCTAAAACTTTCTCAGCAACTGCGATTAAATATTCCATACCCGAAATTCGAAATATCGGATCGAAATCTGTCGCTTGTGTAAAAAATTCTGAAATAATTAGTGAAAAATTACGGATTTGATTATTATAGCAATGTAGAACATTTGTCAAAGTCAATGTCAGCAAAAAAATTATTGCACTCGTTGATAATTTTTCTTATAGCTTAGCTAAACAATTATAGGAATAAAATTATATTATTTTTCTCAGAATACATATTGTGCTATTTATAATAAGTTAATAAGTAATGACTAATCTCTTAAAATAAATAAATTCTCCTAAAATGAATAGGATAAAAAAACACTGAAGTTAAGTAAAAAATTAATAGAATTTAATGTAGCAAGTAGAACATTATACCTCGGTAATTTTATACACTTGTTCAAAGGTTGTATCAGTTAAATTACAAAATGACTCTTCGCATACATCATCAAAACTTGACATTTTTAATTTGTTCTATTAGTGAATTCACAAAATTCACCAAGTTGTCATCGCAATCAATGATATCAAAAATAAGTATGCCAAAATAATTATTCCTTAACTATTACTAGATACATATGCAAATTAACAGAAATATTTAATTGTCATTTTATAATAAAAACAATACGACAAAATTTTCCATCACAGAAATTTAAATCAAGTATAAATAAAGCAGAAATATACTAAAGCTTGTTATAAGTGTAAATTATTAACTATTAATTTAAAAATTAATATTTTTAATAAACATAACTAAGTAAAAAAAATAGGTGTTATTTTACGTACAAAAACATGTTTCGTAACTATCTAATCGTACTCGAGCTCTACTCGTCTATTATATATTTCACCACCTGCGTTCTGATTTTTGTACACAAACAAAAGTATACCTTATATTAAACATTCAAATAAAAATTCATTGAGAAACTTTAAAATAAACTTTGAAAGCACTTGATGCAATTCAAAATAACTTTTTGTCCAAAAAAATAAAGCTTCGTACAATTAACAACAAATTAATTAATTAATCTCGGTGAATCAATTATTACAACAATAATGTAAATTAAATACTTCACGAGTAGCAAATGATTTTTTGCAGAGATCGCACTCTACTCTCCCGGAAGACGAAGATAAATTAAGAGTCTCATACAAATTATTAATATTTACTTTAACAATATTTTTCTTATTACTAGTCAATTGTTTGTTAAGTTTTTTTCTCTTTCTTTTGCGTTTTTTCCCGCCAGCTGAACTTCTTCTAGCGACTTTAGCTTCTTTGCAATTGCTTTTAACTTCAACTGACGGTCGTCTAATCCTTTCTAACTCTCGTTTATCGTCTACATTCTTAAAATTTATTTTTTCTAACTTCACACTAACATCCATTAAATTCAACTCATTCATACATTCTTTCTTAATAATAATCGGTTTGTTCGTTAAGTTTGGTTTTACCGTCAAATCATTGCTATTACTATTAATAATACTATCATTAAGAATCGTTTTATTAAGACTATCAGTGCGTTCAAATAATTTATTTATATGGCCATGATTCGTTATTCTTTCGTTATCAAGATCATTTTTTAATTTCAATTCCTCGCAGTTGACTGTTCCATTAACTTTGACTACACTGTTATTTGTCACCAGCGATTCAGTTTTATTTTTTCTACGTAAATTTTTATCATCAAACTTGAAATTCTTGTCCAGCCTTTCTGTTTTAATCTCAACTCTTTGCCATACTTTGCTATCAATCTTTAAATTTTTATCCTTGGAATTCTTTTGTATCACTGAATTTATAGAAAAATGGACTTTTCTCTTGCCCTTACGTACTTTAGACTTGAGCGACGATTTTTTCGGAGGTAATTCGGTTGATTTCTGGCGAGGTCTCAAAGTGCGATGAAAGCTCTCGGTTGGTTTCACATCGGGAGATGCAACATCGACTTTGCTCTCGGTACAAATAACATTATTCGGAGGACCAAGGTTATTGACGTCGACCGGTATCTCTGGAGCCAGCGGATCGAGCGCGGTCTCATTGTTGGAATCAGAAAGCTCGTCGATATTCGAGTCAAAAGCATTAGGATCCTCGATGTTAACATGCAGGCAGCTTGAACACGAGTAGGAGCATGGACAGGAATTTACTGATACTAGATTTGAATCTATTGTTTTTATCAAATCGAACTCTGGAAGTTTTGTGCTATAGCAGTTGTAATTTTCTAACTCTGTTGCTATCGCTAGAGTCTTGCTATTCAGGTACTGGACCATCGGAATGCCGTCGTGTGTCTCCTCGACTTGCTTCTGCATCCATGGAAGTTGACTTTTTAATTCGATGTCTGTTTCTAAAGTTGTCAGGTAGAATTTGTGAAATTTTAGCACGTTGTCGTGGCAATCGTTACACATGTATTTTGGAAGACAATCATCTTCGTGGACCTGAAAATCAAAATTCTTCAGTTATTTTTTTGTATGGAACTAATTTATAACTTAAAGGAATACATTTATAATATTAGTAGAGATTTATGTCTTAAAAAGTTAATGAATTTTCAGATTTTTTGATCCGAAAAATTGATAACAAATTAATAATAAAGATAACAATAATTTAGAATTTTTTGGTTTCTACAAAAAAGTAAATCGATTTTTTAATATTGTTGAATTTTCTATCCTTGCGATTTTTTTTTTTTTTTTAAAGTGAATTATTGTTTTAAATAAAATCTAAAAATTATTAATTTAACTAGCTTCAATATTGCAAAAATTACTAAGGTGAAATTTTTTTTTAATTTAGAAAAATATTTTTTAAATAAGAAAATATTTAAATCACGTCCAAAGTTTGTTTTTTATTTTTAAAAATTTTTTACTTTAAAAAATTGTAGATATCAATTAATTCCAAAAAATATGCTGAGTCTATATTGCAAATTTTTTTAAACTTCTGTAATATCTTTCGTAACAAGTAATCGAAATGAATTATTTAAAAAAAGCACTTTTTTTTTTTAATAAAAAATCAACTCTAGAAAATATTTTGATTTGGCTTTGAAAAATTTAATTTCTTGACAATTTGTAGTTCTGAGATGTCAAGTAATACGCTAACTTGTAAAGATTTCACCATAGACATTCTCAGTAAACCATTCAACTTTCTATAAAATATAAAATTTCAAATAAGATAAAAGACCCAGTTATTGACACTTGCAATTTTATGTTAATTAAAAAAAAAAAACAAATAAACTCTAATAAATTAATAAATATAATTTTTTTGTTATAAATTTTAAGATAATTGATTTTTTGAGAAAATTTTGTTTTTTTAATTAAAAAAAATTGCAAGTGTCAAACAACTAGCCCAGTGTCAATAACTGGGTTTTTACTTTGAGCGATTTTAATTAATAAAGAAGAATTTTTTTCACACACAATTATAAGCATCCGGTAAAAAATAAATGTATACTTACATAAACTGGCAGTAGAACATTTATTTGCTTGTCAAAATTATTATCAGGATCAAAAATATTAACAAGTGTTTTTGATACTTGTTTACCACAGAGACGGCAAATACATTTTGTATCCATATTAATAAAATTTAATTACAATAAATAATACGAATAACTACGTACTATTTAGCTTAAAACATAATAATTTAAACATTATTACTGAATAAATAAATAAATAAAATTTGTTTATCCACCATTTTTAATACTGAGTCATACGTCAAAATCGCCTGTTGCGTTTTAAATTCATTTGTTCGCCTTATCTTTTTGTGAAAAAAAAAATTCTTGATTGCTTGTTTATGCAGTACAAAAAGATTATGAACATACATTAAATATTATGACAATTAGTATTACACGTGTATTTTTTTCGTTAAAAATTAAGCGAGCACGTTATTATTAATAAGTTATTATATAACTTGTCATAATAACAACCAAGCGTGTACTGAAAAATATGTTTAGTGACAGTCAATGATATAAATAAATTATCGTCTTAGCTTAGATGCAATGACGTCGACATCTTTATTTCTTTTTTATAATTTAACATGGCGGCGGGTGGAGAGCTTTAAATTTTTCACGCCAGGGAGCGGCTAATTTAATAGCGGGAAGTTTTGGGAAATTCAAAATTTTCTTATTTTTATTGATTATTTTCACTATTTAATCAAAATTTCTGTGATAATTATTAAAAAAATTTTTTTTCTACTTTTATTGATATTGTCTTTAAAAATTTTAAACAAATTTTGAGTTAAAAAAATTACATTTTTTTTTAATTTTTAATTTATTTAATATAATAATAAGAACTAGCAACCTTGCAGTCACTATATGACTGCTGTGATTTGTGAACTATAAATAAATAAAATTTTACTTTATTAAATAATGTCTTTTGTTAAATTGCAATGAAAATAAATTTAGCAGATATTTAATAATTTTTAGAATTTTTTTTAACAAATAAATTATAGCAAAAAAATTAGGAAAAAAAATTGACATTTAGAAATTAAATAAAATTAAAAATCCAATTTTTTTAAAATCATTTTTTGGAACTAATTTTTTTGTTAAATAAAATTGAAAAATTCTCTAGTGACTGCTTACTTTAATGTCACTAAATTGCACTGTGCTTTCTTAAATATTTTAAATAATAAAAATGAAATTCTTAAAGTACAAAAAAATTTAATAATTTTTAGGATTGCAAAAAAAAAATTTTTGTAAGAATTCTACATAAATATGTATGAAAATTTTTTTTTACTAATTTATTAATAAAATCCAAGAAAATTATCAGAAGTTTTCTGATTTAAATATCTCACTGTAGCGCCATCTTAATAAAATGACAAAATTTCCCGCGCAAGTCAGCTGTCATGTCCGCATAAACAGTAAACAGCAAGTGCGACGCTCCAAAAATTAATAAAAATAAAAACAACAAAAATTACAAGCACTCAGTTATAAAAAACATTTGTTTTGAAAGAAAACAACCACCAAATAAGTGACCAAAGAGCAAAAACCAAGACCTACCAAAATGAGTCGTAAAAAAAACTTGGACATCTTGTTTAACCAAGAGATCAATGAGAGCACCATGATCCAGCGGACGAAAAAATATCTAAAGCAAAAAATAATGAACACAAATGATAAGTATTACATCAACAATCAATACTACACGAAAGAAAGACAGCATATTTACGACTTAATTCGTCGCACTGTAGAATCAGGTGAGAGTAACTCAGCTTTATTGATAGGTCCACGTGGCTCTGGCAAGACGTCCTTGATAAACTCTGTTCTAAACGAGCTGTCGAGCTCCCTAAAGGACTTTAAATCAACAGCGTTGATTGTTAATCTCAATGGACTGATCCACACTGATGATCGGCTGGCACTCAGGGACGCAACCAGACAAATGCAGCTAGAAAACGTGGTAGGAAACAAAGTGTTTGGTACGTTTGCTGAAAACTTGCAATTTTTGCTGGAGTGTCTCAAGTCCGGGGACAAGAAAACCACCAAGCCGTGTATATTCTTGATCGACGAGTTTGACTTGTTTTGTCAGCATCACAATCAGACTTTGCTATACAATTTGTTCGACATTGCTCAGTCAGCGCAGTCTCCAATTTGCGTCCTAGGAATAACTTGCCGGCTAGATGTCATCGAGCTGCTGGAGAAACGGGTAAAGTCCCGGTTCTCGCATCGCCAGATCTTTATTTTTGCTGGCAGCGAGACCAAGGAGCAAGGAGGTAATGACAACATTGTAAAACTGTTTCACTACTTGCTGAGTATCACGGATGATGATGATGATGACAGTGATGATGGAGAAATCGACAAGCAGTTTGCAGCTGCTTGGAACAAGAATATTGACAGTATAGTAGCCAACCCGGCGGTACAAAAGTTACTGCAGAGATTCTATCAGCTTGATGTTGGAGAGCGTCTGCTGAAAAACTTGTTGTTTGTTATTGTCTCGGGGCTCAATGATCAGCATTGCAAGATAGTCGTTAATGATATTGTCGACGCTAGCAAAATATTTGTTCAGGATGATAAACTGCTGATGCTGCAAGGTCTCTCTGTGCTGGAGTTCAGTTTGGTAAATATGGATTTATATATTTGTTTTGACTTTGATGATAATTTTTTTTGTGTTTACTTTTTAGATCATTGCAATGAAACATGAAACTGAGATATACGATGAGCCGTTTAATTTCGAGGCGATTCTAAATCGTTATGTTAAATTAGCTAATCAGATGTCCTCGATTCACTCTGTACAGAGGCCAGTTATTATGAAGGCGTTTGAACATATTAAGGTAATTATTTATTAATAATTTAATTGGTAATTTTGAAATTTTATCTGACTATCATCACAAAAAAATTTTTATTTATTATTTTAAAAACGTCTGACGGCAACAATAGTATAGGGAAAAATCATCGAAGTAATAATCGAATTCAAAATTGAAAAATTTTGTTAAATTATTAAAGTTAAAATTTTAATTATTATTCTGTAAAAATTTCAGGTACTGTTTCCGAATTATTTTTAAGAAATATCGAATTATATTGTCTATTTAGTTCCACAAAATAAAAATTAAAATGGTGGACCCCACTTGTAAATATTGACCAAAATTATATAATCTTTCATATTTTTATCATTTTTCTAACTGTTAAATTAATAATAACTTCTCTGGGATCTTTTTAAAGCATACATATTTTAAATTAGCTCTTTTTATAGTAAATTATGAAATCGGTGTCTCAGATTGTATAATGGTTACTTTTTTTCATGATGAAAAATTAAGTTTTTTTTAGTAAAAAAGACCTAACTAAAAAAAATAGCTTTATTTATTTCCAACTTCATATTTATCAGTAATTCAACTCTAGAATATTTAAATTAATGTTATCATAATATTTAAATAAATAAATAAATAAATTTTGTTTAGAATCTCCAGTTACTTACTCCAGTCAACAGCAGCGGTGTCGGAAGTTACTTAAAATCCGAGAAAGAGTATCAATTTTTCAAGTTACTCGTCACATCGCAACAAATTATTGAAGCTGCTAAAAATTACCCTGGATTGCCGACAGAAGTGTCGCAATGGGTCACTTTCAATAATACCTTGTAAATTAAAATTAAATTTAAGTAAATATTATTTATTTTATTATTTAAAAAAAGAATACATTTTTATACTGAAGACAATGTTGATATTTAATCACCTTGCTAATTTAGTAATTGGTGATGTATACTCAGGGCATTCGTTAGTTAAAATGCTTCTAGACTATTATCAGTATTATTTTATTTATTGCTTTTATTAGAAAGATATTGACAAATTTTTGGTAGAATTAGACTTTTAGATTATTTTTTGTTAATTAATAAATTATAAATATTCATATTAATAGTTTTAAAATCTTAAAAATACTCAATAGTAAGCTCTTAATTAATTAATCCATGCTAGAGTATTAATAACTGGCGTTTGATTCATAGTATTAACCGCCAATGGTGAACGATTAGATTTTTTGCGGGCCATTATTTTAATAAAATTGTTCATACGTTTAGATTTACGATAATTATTAACAAAAAAATCATGTCCTGGATTGACACCAATGTCTAAAATATCAGTCAATTTTTTTTCTCCTGTAAAAGGTCTTAATGCCGACATTGCTCTGCTCACTCCAATCTATATAACCAAGTAAAAAATAAAAATTAATAAAACAATATCAACTGACTGAATATTTTAAATTATAATTAATAATTTAAATCAATAAAATTTCCTATTACCTTTGAATGTTTGATTTTGTGCTCAACTAAATCAGCACCCAGTAATTCTTCACGCATCGACATCCTCAAAGGTATTATTTTATTAACAATCCACAATAGAATAATTGAAGAAAAAAAGGACCACGTTGCTAAGCATAGAACAGTTAAACTTTGGATTCCTAATAAATACCATCCACCGCCTTTGAAAAGTCCACTTCTGCCGCTTGTTGTGGTTAGAGGCCATGGATTATCAGCAAACAGGCCTATTGCAATCACTCCCCACATACCAGTAATGCCTGGAAGAAATAAAAGTTTGAATTATATTAAAAAATATATTAAAAATGCATGTGGGTACTCAAATGAAAGCTCTTGATGAGTGTAACATCGGGATGAGCTTATGTCTTTAAAAATGTTAATATTTCAGAAAGTAAAGTCTAATTTAACAAAAGTCATTATTTAATAAATCAAAATTTTATTTAATTATAGTTCACAAGTCACTGCAAGGTTGTTATTTTATTATAAATTTTATAACTCACCGTGAGTAGCCGAAGCGCCAACAGGATCATCAATCCTCAGTTTATCAAACAGTGGCATGGAGAAGCAGGTAATAAATCCGCCGACTCCACCAACAATTATAGCTTCCCAGGCTCTGTATAAAAAGCAGCCGCCTGTGACCGCAACCAAAGAACCAAGGATCCCATTTATTTGGCTGAGGATGTCTATTCCCTGGGAACTGGACAAGCTGAAGAATAGTCCAACTATTCCTCCGCCAATACTTGCCATCACTGTAGAAACAGCAGCGCGTGCTGAATACTTCCATTTGTCGTCTGTAACACCATAAGTGCTTCCACTATTGAATGCTAGCCAGCCCCACCAGAGCACAAACAGTCCCAGGATCGCGTTTACTGGAGATCCCAACGGTAGAGGATCCAGACCGTAGTCATAGCGACCTAGACGAGGTCCTAGCATTATTGCACAAGCCAGCGCTGATATTCCACCGACCAAATGAACTGGTCCTGATCCGGCGATATCGACTGCTCCCAAGTTATAGAGGAAACCGTGGTCACCCCATACCCATCCTGCTGGTATGCAATATACGATGGTGTTGAGGAAGGAAAATAGGCAATAAGCCTTGAAATTACATCTGGGGAAATTTAATTTAGGTAACTTGTTCGATGAATTATTTGTAAAAAAGTTTTTTGGAAATATCGCGTGACAAGTGTCAAAAGGGCGTAAAGAGAAATTTTTTTTTGACTTAGAAAAAAATATAATACTGAAGTTAGCAGTCAGCTGTTAATTTTAAAAAATCTTTTAATAAATCAATTGCAATAAAAAAATGCTTCTAAAAATTTTCACTTGTAATTTTTATTAAATTTTACATGTGAAACTTTTTAATTTAATTTTTTTTTATAATAATTTAATTGCTATAAATATCTAAAAAAATTTTTAAATCTGTCCACTTCAGTGTCATAAATAAATTGTACTTAAAAAATGATTAAAATTATACTTGAGCTTAAAAATTAAGAAAAAAAATTTGGTAAGCTAAAAGGGATTATAAAATTTTTTTTTCCAATCGCTTGGCTAGCATATTTTAAATTTAAAAATGAAAAAAAAATTTTGACAAGTCAAAAGGACGTAGATATAAAAATTCACGCCCTTTTGGCTCAAAAAATTTGAAAATTTCGTGCTCACGAAAAAACGAAAAAGAGAAAAATTACATTGTACAATGTAACGTGGTGTTTCGTATAAAAAACTGGAAAAATTACAGTTTCAGATTGCAATTTTTAAGAATTTTGTTAGAATTACATTTCAAATTACAATTTTTCTAATTTTAAATTTGAATCAACACTTATTACTATTTATAATGTAATTTTTCTCTTTTTCTTTCTTCCGTGTAAAGCCAAAAGGGCGGATAAAATTTTTTGTGTGATTTCATTCTGCATTAATCTATTTTATATCTTCTCCCGACTATTCATTTTCACCCCTGTTAAAAATGTTCAATAGAAAATTTAAAAAAACGATAAGGATTGTATGGGCATCTCTATCTATATGATATATCTGGAATGGAAAATAAGATTTTAATGGTTTCATTAAGATATATAACATAAATTTTTTCATATACGTCTATTTGGCTTTCATAAAATTTTTCCTAAAGCCAAATCTTAAGAAAAAATTTATTTTGAAAAAAATGAGCAATTTCTTAATAAAAGATTAATTTGTTGAAAATTTAGTACAATTTTGTTTCTTAGCTGGAGAAATAAAATTGTTTAAAAATTTCAAACAAATTAATTTTTTGTCACAAAAATGCCCATTTTTTTCAAAATAAATTTTTTTTCTGATTGTAAAGTATTTTAATATGACAATATAGTTGATTATATGTAACTTTATAATACTGTAATTAGTTAGCAGACATCTGACAATTTTTGGAATTTTTATACCTAATCAATTATTAAAAAAAATGTATTTTTAAAAATTCGCATTGATAATTTTTTCTAAATTTCTAGATGTAAAATTTTTTTGCTAAATTTCTTTTATGATAATTTAATCGTTGAAAAAATCTAAAAATTTTTTAAATATGTCTATTAAATTCAGTATCATCTAATTTTTTGGAATTTGTCACGCAATGTGATTATAATTACCTTTCTGCCATAGCACCGCTTACAATTGTCGTAGAAGTAGTAGCAAAACTTAACTGAAATAAAAATGCCGCACAAATAGGACCCATAAGTTGGTCATCAACTGTGGGATCAATGAAAAATCCACTGGTTCCAATGAACTGATTAGTAGGCGGCCCGTACCCAAAACTCATCGCAAAACCAAAAATCCAGTAAGTAAGTCCACCCAGTGCGATATCGACGATGTTTTTCATCATAATGTTTACTTCATTTTTTAGGGAAACGCACCCGGATTCCAGCATTCCGAATCCTGTTTGCATTGTGAAGATGATGAAGGAGTTGCTCACTATCCATGTGCTGTCTTCCTTGCCGATATTAAATTGCGAACTTATATAAAGTGTTCCATTTGATGTGTCACTGTCATTAGGACTCGCGTTTTCCATTAGGAAGAATATTTAAATTACTCAGCTACATGAGCAGAGATGAATGCAAGCAAAAGAACAAGTTACGAGTGAGCGATTATTTGTCTTTTTAAACCACCCAGATAAACTTGTGTTAATATTTAATTGTCAAATAGGCTTGCAAGCACGACATGACAGTTTTCATGTGAATAACAAACAGAATAATTCATAATCTTCTTCCTTAGTTCAGTTTACTATTTTTTTATATCGTCTTCAAAGAGAATTAGTAATGCGTAGAAAGATTTTATGTATTTTTAGTTTTTTCTGGTGCTATTTGCTGTAAAGTATTATTAAATTTTATTAAATAAAATTATTTTTATGGAGCGACTCTATATAAATTTTGTGTAAGTGTTTTTTATAAAAAAAAAAAATTTCTTTGAAATATCAAGTAATTATTTATTTCTTCTCAATTTTTTTATTATAGAAAATTGAGTATGTTTTTTCTCAATGTAAATGACCTTTTTAAGATGATACTAAATTTTTCGAATTATAATCATTTATTTTCATATTTTTTAATCCGTAAAAATGATTTTATTTCGTGGAAATATCCATAAATTTTTTTTTATTTTTTTTTTCTAGAGACAGAGTTTAAGAAATTAATTTTTAGAAAATAATTATTTGATATTACAGACTGGGATCTATACATTAAATACTTCAAAAAAAGACAAGAAAAAAATTAAAGAAAGAATTTGAAGACCTCCCTGAAGTTACAGCTGAAAATTAACAAGTTTTTTCAGTAAAAACTTGCAGTGGATTACAATAATTCAATTATCGATAACTGTTTATTAATATTAGTGATTAAAATTAATATTAAAAGTCGTAGGATTAACAGAAATAATATCAAATCAATAATTAAATTTTATTGACGTAAATTTTATTTTTGCACATCTTAATTAATATAATAATTTATCGATACACATTAGTCTACTAGTAAACATAATTTAGTATAATAAATAATCACCCGATCAAAAAAAAAAACAGCTCGGCTAAATTCGTGATTACACACAAAGGCAAGCTACTAATAAATTCAATAATTCATCGCACAAAAACTCCACGGGAAATTGATCCTTGTATCAAAGAAACAGGAAAATTATTTAGGCGTGTACAATCATGATTAACAATTCACTAACATTGGAATTTATATTTACTTCGAGCTATTTAAATAAAACGTAATATATAGATAAAAAATAATAAAGTATGCTTTAAACATCCACGAGGAATGATAACGTTATGCAGTATTAATATTAATAATATTGTTATTTATTATTATTATTATTATTTTATTATTTATTTTTGCTGTCAAAATGTTCTTTCTTATGAGTCGATTACTTTTTTGTTTTTTTTTGTCTTATATAATTTTAGTTATCTGTGAATTCTATTGAGAAATACATTCTCAGTGAACATTTAATTATAATAGAGTTGAGTAGTTATAATTGGTTTTCTTTAATGGTTTCCATAAACATTCTCGTCACTGTACGCTATGTAAAGGAAGCAATCCTCTTCGTGGTGTTCCTGGACAAAAAAAAAATAAATTATTACACATTTAAAGTCCCAGTAATTTATATTTTAAAAAGTGTCCTTCAATAAATAAAGTTGTGCTGAAAAAAATTGTGAAAAATGATCCAGTATTTTTAGATTATTTCATTTTGAAGGATGTCAAATATATTTAAATATTTTTTGACCTCAAAAAATAAAATATGAAGCGACTTATGTTATTTGGAAGTGAAAATTTATTATATTTTTTTTTGATAAATTTTTAATAATTTTTTTTAAATTAAAATTCAAGAACTCTTTAACATCAAGTACGTGAGTATTATTTTGATAAAAATTTGTGATGTAAGCAGATAAGCACAACTTTTTTTTTATTTACCGACTACTATTTGTTTGAGGGGACTTTAATCTATTATTAGATGTCAACAGCTGATTTTCCGAAGTTATTTTTTTTTTTCAAGACCTCATGACAATTTTAAGTTTATGATTTCATTTTTAGTAATATTTTATTTTATGTATGACTTTTTGTAGTAAATTATGTATATTTTATAAAAATTTTATTTAAAAAAAAGTACTCAGTTAACTTTCATTAAAATTTTAGAATTAAATAACTGATTTAAGAATTCAATTTAAATGTATTAAAATAAGTGAATTTTTTATGGCAATTAAATTATTATAAAAAAAATTTCACATGTAAAAATTAATAAAAATTACAAGTGAAAATTTTTAGAAGAATTTTTTTATTGTAAATGATTTGTTATTAAAATTTTTAAAATTGACAGCTGATGGCTAATTTCAGCATTATAAAAACACCTATTTTTTCGATCCTCACAGTGGCTATCCCCCTTAAATATATGAATGTTATTCCTTAATTAAAAAATTTTTATAATTAAAAAAAAAATCATCAAAAAAATATTTGTCACAATTTTTAAAACACTAAAATTTTTAAATTAATTCATAACTAATTAAAAACTTGAAAAAATTTTATAGAAAAAAGTTTATCAAGTTTACAGGTAAGTATGTAATCACAAGATGTATCTATTAAAATTTCGATAAAAGTCTGGTGATTAATCAAATACAATTGTACATATTTACATACTATTATCATTATATTATATTATATTACTACTACAATGAATCATTAAACATTTAAATCCGATAAAGAAAATATCTACGCTCAATAAACATAAAAAAAAAACTGGCGATAAAAAACAAATAAATGTAGCGCGAATTACCTGATAAAGCGAGCCCATGGTAGCACTTGTGGGTGGGATGATGTTGTTGACGAAGAAAAACAGTGCATCTTCAGGACGCAAGTGGATGCGTTTGCGGATCAAGAAGTAAAATTGACCTACAGTCAAGTCTGACGGCACCAAGTATTTCTGCTTGTCAAGGTCGCTGATTTTAGCTTTCGGTGCTTTTTCGACAATCACCTGCAATTAAACACTATTAATATAAAAACATCTCCGCTAAATAACTTTCACCAAATCGAGAATGACAATCAATAAAAATGTAATAACAACAATAATAATAAACAGATTAATGCGTAAAAAAAATAAGACCCTGAGTATATTTGTAGTGTAATTATATATATAATTATATATCCAAGTATGTCGTCACTAGTATGTAGGTGTGTACAAAAAATGGTTATTAAATAATTTTAAAAGTCATTTGATTTGTTGTCATCCATATTATACCTAAAAAATTAAACTCTCTTCTCAACATGACAGCCATTTGATGAACCAACATAAATATGAGTATAAATAAATAAATATATGACGTATACTCACTGGAACTCGATCAGGATATTTCCTACGTATTTTTTCACCTTCAGCCTTTCTCTTTTCAAAGGGATGCTCCTCTTTATACTGAAATTTCATTTTATCAACAAATAATATTAAAACTTAGCAACCCAAAAATTAACTCTCCGTGCTCGCACTTAATCTGATGCAATTACTTTTTTTATTATTCACTGTTTATAACAAAAAGTATAATTTTAATGACGTTTCAATTTAGTTAAGTTGTTTTTGTGTACTCAGTATATAAATGCGCAAGATTGCAATTGTACAGCAATGACGAAGTGACTGGACTGGGGGCAGAGGAGATTGACAAAGACAGAGACGGAGGATGAATTGTCTTTTTTTGACACCATCGATTGGTCTGTCTAAATATATCAATATCTTTTTTTTATTGGCTACTGAGTTTGTAAAATAACCGCGCATTGGTTCTTCCCTTGGAACTTTTTATCTGTTGGCTGCTAAATAAGCTCGCGCTTCTATTGGCTGCGTCTTTTTAAATGCATCCTGCTATTGGTTAGTTTTTTTTACTTCAATTTATTAATAATTAAATAAATTACTTTATTGATAATTATTTATAAGATAATTAGTTGGCAAAATTTATTTTTTAAAATAAATAATTATTTTTTTCAGATTGGGAAAATGAAAATTTGAATTTGCCGCTTAAATTTTCTGCGCGCCCTCTATCTTGGATTTTAAATTAGTCCAAAAAAAATCGTATGGTTATGTTCTGTTAATCTGGCCGATTGGAGTAAATTTGGTGAATTAAAATATTTAATTAAAAACTAATTATTAAACTGAGTCAGATTATCCGTAAAAATGCGCAAGGAGACTTCAGTTTCTTGGTTCGTCACCCAAAGAGGACGAATTTTTATGATGGGCACTGCAGGTTTTACAACAGTTGCATTATTTGGTTTGCAATTTGTTCCACATACTTTGGGATTAAATAAATACTTTGATATAGTTACAATGCGAAGGTAATTTTGTTTTTTAATTAATTACTTTATTTTAATGACATTAAAATTAGCCGGTGTTCAACAATTTTAGATTTTTTTTTATCAATTGAATTAGAACAAAAAAAGTATTTTTAAAAAATTGCACGTACAATTTTTAAAACTTTCTACAGATGAAATTTTTTAAATTAAATTTTTTTAAATAATTTTTTCAATAAAAAAAAAATTCTAAAAATTTTTAGATGTCAGCTAACTTTATTGTAATTTATTTTAATATTTATGATTATTATTTTGGTTTAAAAAAATTGTAAGATTCAATTTTGAGACATGCTATGATTGAGAGATATAATTGTGCTTTGTTAAAAATTTTATATCAGCAAGGTTGATTTTCTGGAATAATTGCTTTTATTTTTTATAAATGATTTTGATTTTTGACGATTTTTGAAATTTAAAAAAATTTGGAGCGACCTCTTAAAAAATTTTTTTTTAAGCTGTCCCTTTGGAGAGGGCTCTTAAAACATCAAAAACTAACATTTTTTCACTCGAGACTCAAAAAAAAAAATAGTCGGTTTTTTTGTCCTACCCTAATCAATATGTATAAAACCAACTGGCGTTTAAATTAATAAATGAATAAATTAACGTCTCAGAATTGAATAAATAATTTTTAAGTTAAGCTACAAAAAACTAAACAAATAATTTTTTTCACCAGACTGGGAAACCCAATACCGTTAACATCAAACCTCGAAAAACTATGGAACCAAGTATTAACAGACATAAGAATAAGTGATTACCACAGAGAGCTTTTACGTCCATTTATGGTCTTCGGATACGATTCCTGGCACGCCGGAAGCCTGTACTCTCGCTTTGGAGCATTAGTCGGAATTCCAACGAACTTCGTCTACGAAAATGTGTCTTCTATAGACAAAGACAGTATAATCGTCAACGACGACCCAGTAGACTGGACTCGCAAAGATGCCAAAGAGTTGCTGAATGCTCTAATCTTGTCGGACGAGGCCAAAAAGTACGCGCTGGCCCGTGAAATAATGATGGTCAACAATCGATTCATTTACTTCGAGTCAGCCGCAAACGGTATTTTATTCTTTGCGTGTTATCATACTGCTTCCAAATGGAATGAAATTAAAAATCTTCTGGAAAAGCCTTTTGGCATTCGTGCCTTTTTTTACGTTTGCTTTGCTGCGTTTTACTGGGGAATCTGGGCCATGCAGAGAGATGCTTTGACTCGGCACTACGAGTTTGCTGCTGACAAGAAAGTATCTGAACTCGGTCCAGAGTACGTTAGAGGTGGACTTGAATTTTATGATAAGACTTTGCAGCGCAATACTGCTCTGAGGAGTTTGCTCGGTGAGAGAGGCAACAAACTCTACACCGCTATGGGTAACGACCACTCATTCTTCCGTCAAAAACACCTGCCTTATACTCAGAGAAAATTTTTCTTCGAAGATATTGTTAAGCAATTCCATAGTTCGGCTGATAAACTTTAAATTTATTTTATTTTTATAAAAATCTGTAAATAATTTGTTAGAGCTTGAAGTTTTAAGTAATCAATGAAAAGTATATATTAATATTTGTATTTAATGATAATTAAAATTACAAAAAAATCTACAATTACAAATGTAAATTAATTTAATTCCACTCTATTTTACACATTAGCTAATTATGACGTTAGTCCCAGCGAACCCAACTGAAATAAAAATAAATTTATTATTATATTTCAATAAATATAAATAAATGTTTAATAATACTCACTAATGTTAATTTATCTTTTTCTTTTTCAAGAACTTTGTGAGTTTGTTCTTGATCAAATTTAACTACGGCAGCAATTACTCTAGCTAGTACAAGGGTTTCTTTTCCCATCATGTACTCATAGAGGATATTTCTTAGGTACTCGATTTCTGTTGAATCTTCTAAGGTGGATGACGTTTCACATCTCAATTTAACGAGTTTACGTAGTTCACTTAGCTCGCGACGTTGCGCTACTAAGGTATTTTGCATATGATGCAATGAATCGGTTGTAGAGTTACTTAAAGTATTTTCGGTCTGTAAATATATATAATTTTTTTAATATAAAAAAAATCAGGAGCTCTTATAAGTATGAATAAACATGTTCGTTTTATAAAAATAATTCAAGACTAGCAACCTGCAGTATGTGACTGCCGAGATTTACGGATTATGAATAAGAAAACTTTGGCTTTACGATTTTTTGATATTTATACTCACACTATGCATAGTTTGGATATTTTTTAAATAAATTTAAAAAATGATAGTGTTATCACAGAATAAATTACAAATAATTTAATGGACAAATGTGACGGAATAAATTTACAGAACCAACAAATTATTCAAAACTGCTCCAAAAACTTAACATAAAAAATTGACTATCATTGAAAAATATATAAAACCCTGATAAGGCACAAATTCTTATCAAGAGCTTTCTGATGATACCAAATTTAACTATAAAAATTTCTTTCAAAATAATAATTATTTAAACTTGGTTATTAAAAATCATTATGACTAAATAATAATGACCTTTATATTATCAGTAATAATTAATAAATTATACTTACATGAACTTTTTTACTTTCTTCAATAATTTTATTTTTTTCCTGAATGTATTTATCTTTCATCTGATCAGCATCATTTCTCAGCTTATCTATCGTCTCTTGCAACCGACTCACCTCATCATGATGTTTATTCTTTGCGTCGACCAATAAATTCTGTTCAGTCCTTAAGCTTTCAATCTCTTCAGACTTGGCTGTCAACTCTATCTGAAAGTCTTTCAGCTGTTCTTTGTACTGTTGGATCAAGTCACTTTCATAGTTTTTCTGTCGATCTACAAAAAAAACAACCAAAAAATTGTTTTAAAAAATTCCTTAACTATCTAAGTACATAAATAAATAAAAAATTAAATCAATACCAAATTTCTGATCGAGCGCAGCTTGCAACTCAAGATCTTTATCATCAAGCCTGGCTTGGAATTCTTTAACCAACTGCTTCATTCTTACCCGCTGCTCTTCTTCGCCCATCGCCAACTGATCTTTCAGCTTGTCCATTTCATCTTTCAAGTCCGTATTGATATTTTCTATTTGTGCTTCGTTGGTTTTATAATTCGTCACCGTCCTCTCAGCATCCTGTAATTTTACTTCAGCATCATTTAATTTAACTTCTAGTTCTTTGATTAATTTTTTCAAATTTTCAAGTTCAACGCTGTTATGATTGTTTGCTGATTCTTCAACTTCTTTTATTTTCTTCTCAAATGCTTTTATTTTATCGTCATAAGACTTATTTAATTTATTTAGTTCATCTATTTGTACTATTAATTCTACTTTTTCATTGGAATGTTCTTTTAATAGACTTTGCAGTTCATCAATTTTTATAAGTAAATCTGTTTTTTCTTCATTATACTTATTAATTTCTTCATCTCTTTTCGTAACTTCATCATCTCTTTTTGTTATTTCTTCATCTCTAGTCGTTATTTCTTCATCTCTTATTCTTATTTCTTCATCCCTCTTAGTAATAATATCATCTCTTTTAGTTATTTCTTCATTTCTTCTTTCTACTTCTTCAGACAACTTACTTATTTCTTCTCTCTGATTCTTAACTAAATTTAAATTCGTCTGCATTTCTTCAGCCTGCGCTTCTATTTTCTCATTTCGTTCTTTAATATCTTCCTTATACTTTTGACTTTGTACTTCTAGCGCATTTATCACTCCATTACATTTCTTAATTTCTTCATAAGTTACTCTCAAATTGTCATTAACTTCTTCCAAAGATTTCTTCAATCTCTCATTATCATCAACAAATTTTTTAACATGTTCTTCAACCAATGCTTTCTCTTTCTCAATTTCTTCTAGCCTCAAAACCAAAACATCTTTCTCCCCAACTCTTTCTTCCAGTCCTCCAATTATTGTCTTCAATTCCTCGTTCTGATTTCTTAAATCGATTAACTCTCTTCCCAATTCTCTAATTCTTTCTCCACGGTCATCATCACTGCTCTTCAAATTTTCATTTTCTTCTGCCAAATTAACATTTTCACTTCTAAGTTCGGACAAAATTTTCTCTAAATCGGCCAATTTGATTTTGAGCGAATTCTCTTCTTCACTTACAATTTTGTTTCTTTCACATAAATCGTTAATATTATCATTCAATTTATCAATAACAGAACAATTATCTCTTACTCTACATCTCAATTGTTCAATTAAATCATTTTTAGTATAAATAATGTCCATTAACATTTCGAGATCATTATTAACTTTAATATCCGAACACTTTTTACACTTAATTTTATCTTTACAAAGCACCTCGCGGTATTTCGATTTTAATGATTCAATAAAATCATTTTTAGCGGAAATTATATCCATTAATGCCTCAAATTTATTTTTGATATCAATAATATCTATACAATCATTATGAGCTATACATTCTAACTGCTGTTCTTGTTTTTCTTGACATTTTTTATTCAAAAAAACGATTTCTTCTCTCAATTCTTCAATTAGTTTATTTAGTCCTTCAATTTCTTTGCTCGAGTCTTCATTAAAATTTTTGTCTTGAATTAATTTACTTTCTTCAAGTTTTTCTAATTTTTTTTGCGTTTCGGCATACAATTTTTGATAATCAAACAATTCAAAGTTGACTTGTTCTGATTCCGAGTACAATTTATCGGTTTCTTGCTTCAATTCATTATATTTAGCCTCAAATTCTTCTTTAATTTTGTTTCTTTCTTCAATTTCACGTTCACCGCAATTAGAAATCATTTTTAAAATCAACTGCGAAACACTGGACATATTATTATCAATAATATTTTTGTAATCAGTAACAAACTGTTGTTTTAATTTAAATTGTTCAGATTTGAAGATATCAATATTTTCTCTGCAATTAATAATACAATTCGAAATTAATTTTTTATCATTATTCAAACTACTGATGACGTTTTCGTAAGAAACATTCTTGTTATTAATTTCAGTGATAATAGAATTACAATTACTGAGTTCTGTTTGCAGAGCGACAATTTCTTTTTGCTTATTGTCTAACTTCAATTTAAACTCTTCAATAACTTTATCATTAGGATCGACGAGCTCATCAGTTTGCACTGAAAACTCTTGTGTATTTTTAACAGAAACAGCAGGTAAGTCTTTTAATTTTTCCGTCAGCTGTTTTATTTGTTCTTCTTTAATTTCCATTTCCCGGTGGATAGCCAATTTATTTTCAGCCAACGAAATAGCAGACTCTTCCTCACGCAGACGAATTGCAGTGAACTGACTCTGTAAGTTTGCAATTTCATCGTTCTTGATGACTAAACTTTCTTCAAGAGATTTTATCTTTTCATAATTGGAATTCTGTATAGATTCAAAGTCTCGTTCAAGTGTGAATTTTTCTTGCTCCAATTCACCGATTTTTTCTTTACTTCGTTTCAAAGTTTCTTTATACTTAGCAACCAGATTTTCAAACTTTTCTACTTTATTTTTCAACAAACCATTCTCAGCTGACAATTGTTGGTGTTGTTGCTTCAACAATTCGACCTCACTCTGATCCGTAGAATTAGACTCGTTTTCGTTTTTATCTACAGGATCATTTTCTAGCTGCATCAAATCTATTTTGCTTCCATTAGCCTGCAGCAATTTTATCTGAAATAAATAAAAAATAAATAATCAAATAAATAATTTTAACAATTTACAACAATCTAAATAAATTACTTTGGTATTAAGAGTATCAATGATATGATCTTTCTCTTCCATATCATTTCTCAAAGCTTCTTCAAGATGTGCTTTAGCTTGCTGCTCCAATGTACACTGCTCTTTTAAATTACCAATTCGCCTCAATGCTTTGTTCTGAGTTTCAACCAGCAATGTTTCTAATTTAACTTTTATCCTCTCCATTTCGCGGTAGTGATTAACTAAATCTGTGAATCTCCCGCGGTATTTATGGTATTTTTTAAGTGATTTACGATAAGCTGAATAAATTTCTTCTTTTGTCAGCTCATCGAATTGATGATTCGTCACAGTATCATCAGCTTCACTCGCCGATTGATCCATGTCTGACTGTAATAACAATAATTAATTAATATTTATGTTTTCTTAACAAAAAAATTTTTTTTACAGCGTTTAAAATTTTTTAAAACCACAAAAATATAATACAAAGATTTTGTTTAAATTTTTTACACTCATTAAAGAGTTATAGCACACTAAGCTTCCTCTATTTGTTATTATCAAAGTTATTTCCGTTCTTATTAAATATTTAACCTTTTAAATTTTATCCTACACTCTCTTACCCGCAGAAAATTTTATTAACTTTGGTCAATTTTTTCAATAAAGTCAGTTGAAAAATTTTTAAGTATGTTTTTTTTTTTTTTTGATAGAATCTAGTGATCTCAAAATTATAAAACTAAAACCAGTAGATGTTTAAATTTTTTCTTAAATTTATTTTATTCATTAAATTAAAATAAAAAAAATATTTTTAAAAAATTACACTTATTGCTTTTCAAATCTTCTACGTGTCAAATTTTTCTTCCATTAATTTTTTTAGTAAAAAAATTCTAAAAAACTTTAAATGTTTTTTAATTTTATTTTCATCTCAAAATTAAAAAAAAGACAGAGCATAAAAATAAATATATTTATTCAACTGAAAATAATCAATAGCACACTAACCTGTAATTGATAAATATTTCCAGGACTTTCAAAAATCGGAAACAATCCCGACTGCGTATCGTTGCTGGTAACACTGTTGACACTGGATGATCTCGACAAACCAGTGGTATTATTAGACAACAATGACGAGGATGACAGTGATGTTAAATCAATATTTTGAAAATTCAAATTTTCCCTGGGACTATTATTATTTTTGGCTGCTCCTACTGACAAATCAACCCAACTATTATATCAACAATCTACCCGCATAAATTACAAACCAATTAATCAATATAGCAATAGTAATAGTAGCTTACGATCGTCAGTGAGTGTCACAAGATCATCAGTGTCAGTAAGACTAAAATTATCATTAGAATTTTTAAAGGACGCCTGATCTCCGGAACCAGTAAGTGACAAGTTAGATATACCTGGTGACACCGCCTGAAAAATAAAAACAAAAATTGAAATAATTTAAAAACTAATAAAATTGTAAGCTGAAATTTACGTACCTGAGCTAAATGTTGCATACCAGCCTGAAATCTAGCAGGCGATTGTTTCATTTCTTCAGTAAGCTTGTCTTTGAATTTTTTAAACATTTTTATTTATTTTATCAACACTTAGTTTTTTATCCTCGGTGGTGTTCTATTAATTTCGTGTTAATTAAAAAGGCTATTTCATAAAACTGATATAAAAAATCATTATCTAAATTATCGTTACTGCTGTGTGGGATTTGACATACATTTATTACACGTATACAACTGTAATTATTTTAACAATTAAATAAACAATAACAAAATTTTAAAATAACTTTATATATAAATATATATTTTTAGTATAAAAAATTAAAACATTTAAAAATAATAAAAAAAAATAATAATTTTCATTATTACACTTATTTCAATTATTTAATTTAGAGTACGTAAGTACAGTTTTATAAAAAAACTAAATAACTATTTGATATTGACTATACCTATATCATAATAATAATAAGTAGACATTTTAATAAGTAGTTTGATATATTGATGATAAACTTATCTATAGTGTGATCATAATACTGAAGTTAGCCGTCAGCTGTCAATTTTAAAAATTTTTATAACAAATCAGTTACAATAAAAAAAC
>JZSA01002396.1:0-23506 GCA_000956155.1 Cotesia vestalis
ATAATACTGAAGTTAGCCGTCAGCTGTAAATTTAAAAAATTTTTTAACAAATCAATTGCATTAAAAAAATGCTTCTAAAAATTTTTATTAATTTTCACATGTGAAATTTTTTAATTAAATTTTTTTTATAATAATTTAATTACTATAAAATTCTAAAAGAATTTTTAATATCTGTCAACTTCAGTGTGATCTCATATTTTTATTCCCTAGACCCTAGTGACATCTGGAGGGTGGGGACCCCGTGGGAACAGATTACAAAAACAACCCAGAGAGAGAGAAACTTGAATATATTTTGTTTAAAATAAAAATTATTTATTTATTTTAAATGTTTTGACTAAAACTTCCAAGCTAACAATTGGAAAAAAATGGTGAGTATTTAAAATTTTATTTATTTTTAAAAACTACGGAGTAATTGTTAGAAAAATAATTATGTCAAGTGCCGGTTGTAGTTATAGGTTATACAGAAATTACAATAACATTTATTTTCAGTCATCGAGTGAAGGCATACCTCCGAATCCTGCTCCTGCAGCGGCGATACCACAGCCTCCTGGGTTCCCGACAGCAACTCCGGGTTTTGTAGCGCCCATGATACCCGCAGCGTCTTTTATTCCACCGTCGCTTCACTCTACCTCTGGACCTACGGGTATCATACCTTCGCAGTATTCGATTCCACCCCCTGCGTACGGGTTCCCGATGGGCGCACCACCTCATCATGTTCACCATCACGAAGCTGGTGTTATAGGTATGCTTTATTTTTGGTAAATTCGTGGGTATTACTGTGGTCAATCTTAGATTTTTGATAAGACAAATGGTGATATTAAAATCAGCAGACACAACTATTTTAAAAATAAATTAGTGCCAAGAGAATATTTTATAAAGTTTTTATAATACTGAAGTTAACGGTCAGCTGTTAATTTTAAAAATTTTTAAACAAATTAATTACAATAAAAAAATGCTTCTAAAAATTTTCACTTATAATTTTTATTAATTTTCACATGTAAAACTTTTTAGTTAAATTTTTTTTTAATAATTTAATTGCTATATAATTCCAAAAAAATTTTTAATATCTGTCAACTTCAGTGTTATTATTATATAAGTTTTTATTAATTATTTTTTTAAATTTTTAAGCATACATTTTTTTATAATAATTTGTTTAATGTCTAAGAAATTTCTAAAATTGTCAGCTGTCTGCTCATTTCAGTATCATAATAAAATGGAGTGAATTAAAATTTATAATTTTTTCATCATCCGTATTATTAAGAGAATAAGAAAAATTTTGTCTCCAGAATAGTCATATGATAAAATCGTTTCTTTTAGTGAAATTTAATGTCATTGAAACGACATATTAATTATTTTTCTATTATTATTATTATTAACTGTAAATAATTAAAATATAAAATTATTTGTTCACATTAAAAAATTCTAAAATTACCAAAATATTTCTTCATTAAATAAAATTTGTAATGTTTAATTTTAACTTATCACTCGAAAATAGTTTCAGTATAATTAATGATATTAAATAATTTTTTTTAAATCTTTGCTTTAAAATTATAACTTCATAAATCTAACTAATTTTTTATTTTTATCCAAATATTTAAAAATTAGTTAAAATATTCTTCAACCGCATCAATACCCAAATAAATAAAAATGACTTTTTACTAATAAAAATACAATTAAAAAATTTACAGCTCCACAAATAACTCCAAGCGCGATCGTAAACCCAGTAGCACCATCAGTAGCAGTTGACCCCTCCGTACCAGCAACAGTTCCAGTCGTAGCAGTTCCAGACTCATCAGTACCAGCAGCAGTCAAAAAAAGCGACTGGTCTGAACACAAAGCACCAGACGGCAGAACCTACTACTACAACGCAACCACAAAGCAATCTCTGTGGGAAAAACCAGACGAATTAAAGACTCCCAATGAACTTCTGCTGTCCCAGTGCCCCTGGAAAGAGTACAAATCCGAGAATGGTAAGATCTATTACCATAATGTCGCAACAAAAGAGTCAAGATGGACGATTCCAAGCGAATTGGAAGACTTGAAGAATAAAATAATCGCCGACGAAGCTAATGCTGGTACCAAATCAGCGCCAGTGATTGATGGAGACGCACCGCTGCCGACTAGTAAGTCCAGCCAGGACAGCACCAATGGTAATAAATCAGCTATTGATCAAGCCATAGAAGCAACCTTAGCCGCCATAGATATTCCCACGCCTCCGAATACCATCAGCACAACAACGGCTAATTCAACGACAGCTGCCACCACTTCTACTGCACCATCTAGTAAATTAGTAGCTGCAGATGAGGACAGCAATAACTCTGCCAAGGGTTCTGCCAACGGAGCCAGCGGTGCTGGGAGTCGCACGAGCACTCCAGAACCTAAATTGCAGTTTAAAGACAAGAAGGAAGCGATCGAAGCTTTCAAAGAACTTCTCAAAGAACGCGATGTTCCTTCTAATGCTACCTGGGAGCAGGCCGTAAAAATGATCCAGAACGACCCGCGATATCCGCAAATGAAGAAGCTGAATGAGCGTAAGCAGGCTTTTAACGCTTACAAGACCCAGAAGCTGAAGGAAGAACGGGAGCAGGAGAGACTAAGACTCAAAAAAGCCAAGGAAGACCTCGAACAGTTTTTGCTAGACAACGACAAGATGACCAGTTACACTAAGTACTACAAGTGCGAAGAAATGTACGGCGGGATGGAAATATGGCGCGCTGTTGGTGACCCAGACCGACGCGATATTTATGAAGACGTTGTCTTCAACCTGGCCAAGCGTGAGAAAGAGGAAGCTAAACAGCTGAAGAAGCGGAACATCAAGAAGCTGGCCCAGGTCTTGGACACTATGACTGATGTTAATTATCGCACAACCTGGCAAGAAGCACAAGCTCTGCTGCTACAGTACTCGCCTTTTGCAGAAGACGCGCATCTGTTGGAGATGGACAAGGAGGACGCTCTCCAGGTCTTTGATAATCATATAAGGCAGCTGGAGAAGGACGAGGAGGAGGAAAAGGAGCGCGAGAAGAAAAGGAGAAAACGCCAGGAGCGGAAAAATCGTGATGGGTTCATCAGTTTGCTCGATGAGCTTCATGAGCAAGGGAAGCTTACTTCTATGTCGCTTTGGGTAGAGCTGTATCCTATGTTGTCGGCAGATCTTCGGTTCTCGACGATGCTCGGGCAACCTGGCTCCACGCCGCTGGACTTGTTTAAATTTTATGTCGAGGATTTAAAGTCAAGGTTCCATGATGAGAAGAAGATCATTCGTGAGATACTCAAGGACAAGGGCTTCGATGTTCAGGTTAACACTACTTTTGAAGAATTCGCGACTGTTGTGTGCGAGGACCGCAAATCGGCGACTCTCGATGCCGGGAATGTCAAGCTGACTTACAATTTGCTGCTGGAGAAGGCCGAGGCAAGGGAAAAGGAACGGGTTAAAGAAGAAACTAAGAAGTTCAAGAAACTGGAGGCTGCTTTTAAAACTCTGCTGAAGAGTCTACCGGTTGACTACCAGATGAGCTGGGAAGACGATGTCAGGCCCAAGATTGAAGACTCAAATGATTTCAAAGCTGTTGGAAGCGAGAGCGAGAGGCTGAGGATATTCAAAGAATACCAGCATGAGCTGGAGGAAAGCTGCAGTCATCACCATATCAGGAGCAAGAAGAAAAAACCCAAGAAGGTCAAGAGGAAGTCCAGGTCCAGGAGTCCTTACAGCGAGCAGTCTGCTGCTAACGATGATAATGAGCGGGGGAAGAAAAAGAGGATGAAGTCCAGGTCGTTGAGTGTCCAGAGCAAGTCTGAGGACAGCTCGGAATCCACTGCCGAAAGCAGCAGCAAGAAGTCCAAGCGTCCCAGAAAGAGCAAGAAGAAACGCGCTCGCAGTCATTCTAGGTCCCATTCGAGGATGCCGTCTTCGGAGGAAGACACGCCGCCCAGTGAGCGCAAGAGGAAGGAAGAAAAGCGGGCAAGATCTGGCTCTGCGGTTGCTGCTGCTGCTGCTGCTGCTGCTGTTGAAGCTCCGGCTAATGGTGGGCACAAGGAAGTATCTCAACACCAGGAACTTTCCGAAGATGAGTTGGAGAACAAACGCGCTCAATTGCTGAGGGAATTACAAATGCAGCAGGAAGACAATTAAATTTGTATTTATAAATAATTATCATGTCATGGAAGATGATTTTTTTTTATCATGCTCATCTTTAATTATTAGATGTCAATAAATTTAATTATTAAGAATTTAAATGTCTTTTTAATTAGATTTTTTTAATTATAAGTTGTAAAATATTTTAGAATTTTTTTTTTTAAGAAATTTTTTGGTAAAAAAAATTTATTGATTTTAAAGTTTTAGAAATGTCAAGTTATCATTGCTGAGTTAAAATGATTCTTTACGACTTATTTATTACAAGGATAAAATTAATTTGACAATTGGAGTCATTGGCGTTTATATTACTTGCCACGTTTCATCTTTCTCTTTTATTATTCTTGATTTCCTCTCATACGCACCGTGAACGCTTCTACTAAACATAAATATAAAATAAAAGAATCATGTGTATTTATGTGTGTGTATGTAAGGTCTGTTAAGTCATTTGTAAGCAAAGCTGGGTTAAAATCTAAGGGACCGGTTTGATGTACCGTTACGTTACACACTAAATTCTGTTTTTAAATTTAACAAGAATTTTCATCTTCAATATTATACTGGTAGTCTGGAATTTGTTTATGAAATTACTATAGTTTTAAAAGAAAAAATTGTGACGGCTGCGTGGAATAAAATTATACTATATATTTAAACATGTAACTATTGTACAAGTGTTTGTTCGACGTATCTCGTATGCAAATATTTAATTAATTTACCGGCACCGCTGAAATTTTTAATTTTATCTAGAGAAAGTATTTAATTTTTTTTATAATGTTGAGTGTTAAACATTCTCTTAATTGTTTTGTTTCCAAGTAAGTATCTTTAATTTTTCATAATTATAGTGTTAATTTAATTGAAAAATTTATGTCTAGTTTTTTTCGCATTTAAAAATAAATATAGTCGTATGGTATCCGCCCACGCGTAAATTTGAGTATGAATGTTGAATATTTTTGTAACTAATTTTCATTATTGATTAATCTACTGTTTTTTCAGATGCGGAGCAAGATGTCTAAGTCATGGAAAAAATTTATCAATTGTTCAGGATGTTAATGTTAGGGAAATACCTTTAGTTAATGAACCTATGCTGAGTTATAAAAAAGATAGTAAGGAACGCAATGATTTGATTGAAGCGTTGAAAACTAAATCGGCAGAATGTCAAGATATACCTATTGTTATTGGCGACGAAGAAATACGCACCGATCGAATCAAGTATCAAGTTATGGTAATTTTTTTATGTTAATTGAATTTTTTTTAAGATTAAATTAAAATGGCAATAATTTTATAATTGATAGATTTTTTTGGAAAATTTAATATGGGGAAAAATTTACACTTAAGATCTTTAATTTTTAATACAAGGCAAAATTGTTGAATTAATATTAATGTTCCGTGAAAAATTTTATTTTTTTTTTTGTACATATTCTGGGAAAATTTTTTTTATAAAATTTAGTGTAATTTTGGTACTAAAATTCTATAAATTCCGGTAGGTAATTATTTATAAGTGAGATCCACAATTTTGTTTTTCATTTTTTTGAACGAATTTTTTTTTTGAAAATTTTGATATATTTTTTTTTTTTGAAAAATATATAAAAAAAATAAACGATTAAAAAAAAAGTTGATTATCACAATTTAAACAAATTTTCTAAAAAATTTTTTAGAAAGTTGTGATTTTCAATTTTTTTTTTTTTTCTTTTAAATTGTTCGTTTTTTTTTGTGCTTTTAAAAAAAAATACATGGAAAAAAGATAAAATAGGAATTCTATTTTACAGCCTCACAACCACAGTAAAAAAATCGCCAAATTCTATCACGCCAGTCCTGATCTCATAAAAAAAGCCATAGAAACCTCCGTAAAATCCCAGCGAGTCTGGGACTCAGTTCCGCTGGACAAGCGAATCGACATCTGGATGAAAGCCGCGGACCTTATGTCCACCAAATACCGCCAAGAGTTGAACTCAGCCACCATACTAGGCCAAAGTAAAACAGTGATCCAAGCAGAGATAGACAGTGCAGCTGAGCTGGTGGATTTCTTCCGTTTCAACGCGTATTTTCTCCGTGAGTCCTTGAAGTACCGGCCAATCTCAACAAACGAGTCAATCAACACCCTGAGGCACCGAGGGCACGACGGATTTATCGCGGCAATTTCGCCGTTCAACTTCACTGCTATCGGCGGGAACCTGGCTTACACCCCAGCTCTGATGGGAAACTCAGTGCTGTGGAAGCCTTCAGACACCGCGATGCTGTCCAGCTGGACGATCTTCAAAATCTGCCGGGAAGCTGGAGTACCAGCCGGAGTGGTGAACTTCATTCCAGCCGACGGTCCTGAATTTGGAGACACCATCACTCAGTCTCGACATTTATCCGGGATAAACTTCACCGGGTCCCCGGGGACTTTCAACAGACTCTGGTCCCAAGTTGGCGCCAACATCCAGGACTACAACAATTATCCAAAGTTATCCGGAGAATGCGGTGGGAAGAACTATCACTTCATTCACCCATCAGCCGAACCCGAACACGTGGCACTGTCGACAATAAGAAGCGCTTTTGAGTACAGCGGGCAAAAGTGCTCAGCATGCAGCAGAATGTACGTACCTGACTCTCTCTGGCCGAAAATCCGCGAGCGCTTGGTCTCTGTAGCAGAGGAACTAAAGCTGGGACCTCCAGATGACTTCTCAGTATTTACCAGCGCAGTAATCGACGCTGCAGCCTTCAAGCGGATCACTTCGTACATTGACTACGCCAAATATTCTCCAAATACCCAAGTGATCGCTGGAGGAACTTACGACGACTCCACCGGGTACTTTGTACGTCCCACTGTCATTGTCACGACTGATCCCATGGACAAACTGATGCGGGAAGAAATCTTTGGCCCCGTGCTTACTGTTTTCGTTTACCAGGACCGCGATCTGGATGCGACGATGCAGCTCGTGGAAAAAAGCACCCCCTACGCCCTCACAGGCGCTATTTTTGCCCAAGATCTCCAATGGGCTGCCAAAGCTCTTGAACAGTTCAAGTATTCTGCGGGAAATTTCTATATTAACGACAAGTCTACTGGTGCGGTCGTTGGACAACAACCTTTTGGTGGACATCGCAAGTCCGGGACCAATGACAAGGCTGGTGGACCTATTTATTTACACAGGTGGTCGTCGCCTCAGGCTATCAAAGAAACTTTTGTTCCGTTAAGTAATTATAAGTATGAGTACATGCATTGATGATAATTTTTAGTGGTTGAGGAAATGAAATTCAAATTAACTTTTTTTTAATTTAAAATTTTTTGTCAGGTACATATTTTTGAATTGTTTGTTATAAAAAGTTTTGGTAATTATTTACAAGTGCACGGAAAGAACAAGATGACACTGGATATCATCCCAGATTATACTCAGTGATATCCGTGGTGAAAAAAATTTTCAGATAGTAACTAGTGTAATCTAGATTATACTGGGTGATATCTGGATTATACTAGCTACTATCTGAAATTTTTTTCACTCAGTATAATCTGGGATGATATCCAGTGTCATCTTGTTCTTTCCGTGTAGGGTCTTTCGTTTTAATTTTCATTTTTTTGATTGAAATTTTCTTTTGAAAATTTTAATATTTTTTTTTTCTCATTTGAATTTCAGCCTCAATAATCATAATTAATAAAATTATATTGATAAATTCGGAATATATTTTTATATTTGAATTTTTATTGGACACAATAAAAAATATCTAATTTACAAAAAAAAAAAAAAATTGAATTAATACTTTTACATCATTATTCATAAAACTTATACTGAATCAATATTAATTAAAGTTATATACAGAAGAAATATGTAGAAAAAAATTATAGCCATGGGTGCCAAGATGGATCCATACGACAAAGATTATCGTGACTGCTTGCTGCAGCGACGAGAGTAGTGACTTTGTTGCCTTCGCCATTGTCTGCGAAATTGGCAAGAGAGTTGAGTCTTGTCATGATAGCAGTGACTGCGCGTGTCACCATTGTAATTAGTAATTCGCCTTTCATGTCTGCTGGTGCCTGAGACGCGTTCTCGATGTCTTCCTGCTTTCGATTGTGATCAGCAATTACTTCATCGCGTAGAATCGCTCGTAAAATTGTGTGGACTTTGAAGGAAGGATGGACTAGACATCTAGCTATTGCTATCGCTGATGCTGTCAATGGGCCTGATACACCTGAAATATTTATCAGATTATAATTTATCAGCGCATAATTTTTCTCAGTATGTTTTTAATTGTACGCTCTTTCAGTTTTGGGAATTTTAATAACCCAAAGCTAAAAGGGCTTGTGAATTTTTTTCTGAGATATATATTAAAATGCTTATCTAAAGCTTAAAAATTAAACAAAAAAAGGTACAGTAAAAGAGAAACTTATTATTAAGTAATCAATATTATTAAAGTTTATTAATAATAATTTCCATAAATAATCAATTTCTATTAAAAATATAAAGTTTAATTTAAAAATAATTTATTGAATCAGAAGAGTTCAAACTCTTACAGTAAATTTTTTAGGTTAAAGTAAAAAAATAGGCGTCATAGCGCTGTCGACTGGCTGTCAATATGAGATTCACCTTAAAATTTATGAACTAGTTATTGACACCCATCATTTAAATATTATAAAGCATACAATTAATTTCAATTATTTAATTTTATAAATTTTTCATATATTTTTAATTAAAACAAAAAAAAAATCATAATTAATTGATATTTAATATTTGTAACTAAAAGTAATTTTTTTTTTCAATTTTTTAATTAGCTGAAATTTAATAAAAATTTATATGATAATTATTCTTATTACAGATGATTAAATACATTTAAAAATAATTTAGGGTATCAATATTTAGACCCCTGTCAATAATTGGGGCTTTTACCTCATATCAAATTATTATTGTTAATAATGTTAATTATAAATAAATAAATTAATAATAATTATAAACGATAAATTAATAAAATAACTAATAATAAAAAATTGATAAAAAAATTAATATTAATTATAAATAATAATAATTATTTCAATCATCAAATTATTATTTCAATTTTTAATTAACAATGTATCAATAAGTTTTTTTTTCTTCGTTAAAATCATTTTTAAATATTTAAAATTTTTTAATTTTTAAATAAAAAATAATGATTATTCAATGATAATAATTCAATTCAATTCATAAAAGTATGCAATTTTTCATCAATGTTTCTTTATGACATTATCACGTAAAACTACCGCCCGTAAACCGACTTTATAGACAACCAATTTTATTTTTCACTATTTACTTTTGAGAAAAAAAATGTGTCTTAGGTTAAATAAATTTTTATGTGAATTTTAAATTAAAAAATTAATGAATTGCGAAACTAAACAATTATTTTTGTTTTGCTTTTTTTTATAATGATTGAGTTTTATATGCTAAATTTTTTTTTGATTTTAACTTGTCTTGTGAAACTATTTGTATTAAAATAAAAATTTTTTTATATGCTTTTTTAGGTTGCTTGAATTTTTGTGTTTTGAAAACTTTCAAAACAAATAGGAAAAAAAAATTTTGCGCCTTTTTACCTTTTGACACGATTAAAAAAAAAAAAAAAAAAAAAAAAATTTAACATTTACCAGTTGTCGTGATGAAATCCAAAATATTTGGAGTAAGTCTGAATGGTACTGGTCGTTGTGCGTCTAACTCTCCAGACATGTCATCAACGTCAAACTTGAAGTAGGCAATATTAACCAACCCCGAGTCTTGATGAATGTACATCATATCCGGATTAAGTCTCGTAAGATGTAAAACATACTCAGCGAAGCACGCAAGAGCCAACTGGAGCGTAAACATCTTCCTGAAGGTCCAGTAGTCAGTAGCAACCGGGAAAGTCTTGACCGCCCAAGACTTCATCATGGTCCTTGGCACCATGGTTGACTGAATGTGTTTGAGAATATCTCTGAGCATTTGATGGCTCGCTTGAGCCCCTTTGGCCTGCATCACTGCCAATTTTTCATAGTAACGCGCAATAGGTGCATCATGTTCCATTCCTTCATTGCTGCCGTTATTAATTTTGGCACAGCCAAGCTTGTAAATATCCAGCAGTGAGGTAGACGCAGGGTTGTCTTCAACCAGCCGCATCTGCGGCGAAACTGCCACGACTCTCGGAACAGTAAAGTGCAAAAACCGACTGGAAGTCTCTTTCTGCTTGGCCAAGTAGTAGTTGAGCATCCTGAGCAATTGGAGGACACGTTCTTCGCGTCTTGCGTCTCCTAGACCCGCGTCATTGACAACCAAGTATGGATAAAGTCTTCCATTGTGCCCGCGAATCCTCAGTCTCCTCGCAGCAGTGTTGTGTCTCTGGACGACTTCAACTCTTGGCATGAATCTCGCAATTCTCACGTAGTAGTGGGAGTGCTTAGGCAGCAAAAATTCACCTGGAAGCTCAACTTCAGCCGTTTTCAAACTGAAATTACTCAAGAACCTGCACTTTTCCTCAATAAGAAAAGATTTGGGCAGCTGACGCGTTTTGCCTTCCAGTATCTTGATCCATTTCTTCAGTTTGCTGATCAAATTGTGCAGCAACTTGGCTCCTGGTTCAGTAAAATCAAAGTCTGATGAGAACTTTCCTTTCATGCTCTTAAAAACCGGGTCTTTTTCCGTCGCCTGAGCGCGTCTTGCCAACGATTCAGACGCTGCTGATCCAAAAGTCTGGGGAGTTGCCTGCGAAGACGTGGAAGAAATATTTTCAATTCCAATTCCAAAAGTAGCAACTAACTTCTTGACAAAATTGAGTGTGTGAGGCGTAATAGTTGCTTCTGAAACAGCCCCTCGATTTTCAAAAGCGATTGCATAGCACTTGGCTAAGCCTTGACGCAACTGCCTAAGGACTTCTTCGTACCAGGTTTCCCTGAACCAAACCATCTGATCAACAATTCCCTCCAGACTGGATAAAATAGTCGGATGGATATCCCTTTGCAAGTGCATGATCTTAGAACATCTCCACATCGGAGGAGTAGCTCTAATCGGCCCAGTTTCCGTTGAAGTAGATGAATTCGATTGATTCGAGCTCATATTCGAAGAAGTACCCGATTGTTGCTGCTGTAATTCCGCGCTCTTGTACCGCTCGCGTTGCTCAATCTTCAAAGTCAAGTAAAGTGTCCTAATAGAAAAGTAAACTGCTTGCGGGAACATGCGTCCGACTTGTGACAGCAGGTTCAGAATAACCAAGCCGTCGTGCCTGATCAAGCACATCAGTAACTGTGGAATCCAAGGCAGCCATTGGATCGGCGGGACTCCAACGGCATACTTCTCAACTGCGTCCATCAGCAAGTTCTTTTCGTCGTCGTAAGTCAGTAGCCAGAGAACTTTGGCCAGGTATTTCCGGGACTTTGATTCATTTTGGTGTCGACAAGCATGGAGGAAACAAGTAATCGCTGAAACACCAATAGCAATTTGTTGGCGGGAGTCTCTGGTGAATATTTGCTCGAGGTAGTCTCCCCAGAGCGCCCAAGCCTTTACAAGAGTATCATGCAGCTGTACAGCGGCAGAGAAAGCTTTGTTAGCGTCATCCGAGCGTCCGATTTGGGAGAGAAGCATTCCCTTGAGTGCGTAAAATTCAGCGGTCATTTCTTTGGTAAAGTATTTCAGATTAGTCGACTCGATAACCTCCAGGCCTTCTTGAAGTTCATTGTTTCCGCTGACTGCTGCCATCTGAAGGTAACACTTGACCTGCTGTCGGATCTTCTGGAAGCAGTCGACGATCGGTACGCTTGGAATCGTGTAGATCCGTGACAAAGAGTCCAAGCAGACACCAGTTAAGTTGTGCTTGCGCGCTATCTTCCCGAAGTGAATTATCGCTTGAGCAGACGCGTGGACACCAAGCATTGAATGGTTATTGGTTGTCACAGTGGGAGTGACAGCAGCGGCAGCCTGAGGATTGGCTGAGTCTTGTTGCTGTTGCTGCTGCTGTTGCTGGGCGTCATAGTGGCTGGAAATGAAGGTATAGTGGTGTTGTCGCCAGGTGAATATATCTGACCAGTGGCTCAAATCATCAGCAATCACCGGCAACCGATTGCGCCAAGTTTTGACAATCGCTTTCATGTCATGCAGAGACGAAGCAGTTGATCGTCCATGCAGCAATCCTTGATGAATTTGCATCGCTTCTTGAAGTTCCATTATCTGCTGAGCAGCTTGCAGAAGCGGCAAGTGAATGTGGCTGACGATTGGCGGCAGGCGGCGCCACTCTCTCATGCACAAACTGGACGCCATTTCAACGTACCGCTCTACTGTGTTCAAATGTTGATCTTCGTTGTGGCAAATAGCGAGGAATCCTCGGTAGAGGTTAACACGCCAAGCCATTTCTTTCGGGCAGTTGTGTTCAACTTGAGCGAGTGCTTCTTTCATCTGGGCCCATTCGGGAACACGCCAAGAGCTTTCTAGCACCAGGAATGGATTTCTTTCAGCTTTTTTACCTCCGTACTCCAAGAGAAGGTCCCACTGGTTCAACTCTTTAGCACACCTGATCCAGTGTTGCTCCCACAGCAACGTCTCTCTTTGAATCTTGAAAGGCGCTGGACTGCTGATGTAATCCTGCTTGAACTTGGTCATCGCTTGGTCGTATGCCACCTGGGCTTGCTCGAAGAACCCTTGCTGCTCCAACGCAGTCGCCTGAATCGTTTCCTTGTAGTGGGCATGCTTCTGCCATAATCCGCACCACATGTCTTCTTCACACAGCAGCGCGTACATGTCCGCCAGAGAATCAAGAATCTGAGCATGCGGATTGTTCGCTGCAGTCACTGCGTCTGCAGGCTCAAAGTCATAGCAGTCAAACGCTGATTGTGTTGGAATCATATCACGCTTGTCGCTAAAAAGACTAGAACTATTAGCATTTACACTGGCATTGGTATTCGCACCGACTCCAGAATCACTCCCGTTATTGAAGTCTCCGTTCTCAAAAGCCATTTTTTCTAGAGTGAGTGTCATTCGGTGCCACAAGTTGTGCGAGCGTCCAAGATACTTGATCAACGGTGGCCGAATCGGTACTGGAGGGTCGCAGTGTGAAATCGCTTCGACAAAAGTCGCTATTGCTGACGGATGGCAGTCCTTTTGAATAACATGAGCACCAGAACAAACAAATGGAACTATTTCTGCTGTCAGAGCTGCATGCTGAGTTTCATCCAAGATACCCCAAAGTCTAGGGAAAATATCCAACCACACTCTCTCCGCTAAATTAGTATCCATATGACAGAGCTGAGCTGCTGCTAAAAGAAACTGTTCGGTCTTGACTTTCCTGGCAGTCTGTAAAAATTCATCTTGTTTGATTATCAACTGGTTTATCGTCTCTGTCGTTTCAATTACAGGCTTCTTGTCAATTTCCATGCTGATGTCTGCGCTGATAGTACCCAAATCCATGTCCATCAGATCGTCCTTGACAATAGAAACCAGAGAGTCCAAATTTCCTACAAAGTCATCAGTCATTTCTTCATCCAGGCCCGGTTCTTTTTTTATCCTCGTGAAGAACAAGTCGGCATCGTCATTTGAAATCAGCGATGTTGACGCAAATCTTGATGTATTTATAATAGAATTCAATGATGGCAACAAATTGTCTTGATTTGCAAGCTTCATTGGCGTTGATGAACTGGCTGTTACGATTACAAGCTCAATGCACTGCTTGATCCAGTAATGAGGCCCCATTGCGTCCCAACTCTGGCTGCAAATGATGTAGAGCAATCTGTCGTACAATCTTCTGCGCATTGAGCTGTCAAAGACTTCAAAAAATTTTGCGCGAATGTGCGGCTGTGTACATCTCAGTCCGCTCAGGAAAGCAGGCTCTAATTTGGAAGTGAGATCTGTTGTTCTCAGGGTTTCGTCGCGGTAGACGTAGTTAACAAGCTCTAAGAATTGTCCATTGAGTTCTTGATCATCAGGGAATTTCTTCTCTACGCACTGCATCATTTTAACTAACAGCATTGACTTTTCCTTCAAACTAGGCGCCTGATTTACAGCAATTGGGTTCTTGTTCTTCATCCACTCCTCCAGCATCCTCGTTATCGCTTTCATTATCTTAATATCATGAGTTTTTTCAATCAAGATGATCAATATCGACGAGATGAAGGACTTACGCATGTCAGGACTCATAACAGCGACTCTGTTTTTGACCAAGTCTAAACTTAGTATCAGCAGCTCGCTGTTCACTGGATTTGAGTCTGCGAGAGTAGTTGAAGTTGTTGATTCCGAGGTCACACCAGTGCTGCTAAGTTGTAAGTGGTCTTTGGTCATTCGATGAAGCACACGGCCGAATTGTGCGATGAATCTGTCAATATAACTCGGATTGTTGATGCAAGCAGCCTTGAGGATCATCAGAGTTCCGAATAAAGATGTAGAGATACTGCTAGCTGGTGTACCAGTGGTACTAGACAGCAACCCGGTGTTCTTTTCATAAGCAGTTAACCCCTCGGTTATGAAATTAGTAACTGCGGTGTACAAGGTATTCAATTCGTCGTACTTCGAAGCTGGAGTTGCTACTCCTGAAGCTACAATTGACTCTGTTGGGAAGATCGACATCAGTCTAGACATCAACGCGTGCATCAAACGAATCACCTTGGTGTTATTTGACGTCAGACAGGCGCTGAGACCTCGCTGGAGCAGTTTAAAGTTAGCCAGAATTTGCTCGCGCTTCATCACGCCTAACAAGAATGTCAGCAGCTCCAAAGCTGTACAAATATTCCCGTAATTAGGCTGCGCGCTGTCAATACTTGCAAACACTTTGTCAAGCCAGTTTAGCTTCAAATCTGGTGGAGGTTGCTGTTGCTGGGTCGAACTGGGCCAGACATCAGGCTTTAGCGCCATTTTCAGTAAATTTACACAGCGACGGGACAACAACTCTCCAGGATTTCCTGAGGACTGAATAGCAGCAGCTGTAGCAGCAGGTGTTGCCGTTGAAGTAGCCGAACCAGCAGCACTAGCAGCTCCAGCAGTGGTGACCATTCCAGAAGTTCCATCGTTTACTTGACAGGCAAGACGCAGCAAGAAGTTGAGAATAGAATCCGCGTGTCCGCGCTCAATTGGCTTAGTAGCACTGGGTTCTCCAGGGAATCTGTTTACAGGATTGGCCATCAGTTCATTCAAAGTGAGATTCGGATCGCTGGTGTCCATTGGCTGGCCAGCGGCTTCGTCTTTGATGCGATGCAACTCCCACTTGATGATAACCTCTGCCAATTCAACGGCTAGACGTCGATTATCCAAAGTCGCGTTAGGACTGAACCCTAAGCGTTGAATTGAGTTAACCATATGCTGCACCAGGTGATGTCTCACCGGGTAGTAAACTTTGTAGTGACGCACAACAAGCTGCAAAATGTGGATCAGTTGCTGCATAGAATGTCCTTCTTCAACAATTATCTTCTTTGTCCAATGAGTCAGCATAGTGTTGCCGTCTTCCATGCGAACTGGCATCGCTGGGGTAAGAATTTCCAATGCCTGTCTTACGACACTGCGCGCTTCAACTGCGTGGGCCTTCAGCAGGCTGTGGAACACTTGCAAAACAATTCGCTTGTGGATAGCAAACTTGGCAATTATGTGAGAGAGCAGCAAGTGTCCGTGGTAGCGAGTTGCAGGATCGACGCAGTTTTTGCCCAGCAAACAAGGCCAAGCAAAAGTCATCAGACGTCGCAATTTGTTGCCCTGTCGTTTGTTGGTGACGTCGTGGATGTGCTGAGACGCTTGCTCAACTAGAAGACACGAGAACTGCAGCAAAGAAATGCGTAAGCAATCCGCAGAAACGAAAGGATGCTCAGGATCGATGACTCGGGTTATGAATACACTGACGACATTCTCTGGATTGTCTTGATAAGGCATAGGCGCACCACCAACTAGCTTAACACCTTCACCGCGTTCGAAGCTTATTGCAAACGCTGGGATTATTATCAGCTGAAGTATTTTCGCTCTTAATTCCTCGGACAATGTTGATGCTGTGCTAGGAACTCCTGTGGACAATGATGTTACTTCAGGGCAATGCTCGACGAATCGGAAGAATGCGCTGCGTTTCCATTCAACTCCATACTCTTTCGCTACTGTGTTCTCCAGGAAATCTCTTAGAAACTGGAAGTCTGGAATAAACCGGTCGCAAGTTGCGCGAAACAATTGGAACAGAAGATCAATGTCCGTTGGATGATGGCTGAAGTAATGTAGAAGAATCTTAACAACCAATTTAGGTTCCTTCCAGCGACTGAAGTCGACGTTCTCGACCCGTTTATGTAAATCGAGATACCCGTCCTGATACCACAGTTGTTTCAAAGCCGCGACAATTTGTCCTTGAGAGGACAACCATTGCTCGTCGTATTTGATAAGCACGGAGATTATTCTGATTGCCTGATGCTGGAGTTCATATTTGTCTGCAGCGGTCAAATTTGCGCTGGTCGCAGAAGTTGTTAGTGTCGTTGACAGTGATGAGTTTGAAGCAGTCGCTGCTAGTAGCATTGTTATCAACCTTCCAGTGCAGTTTGTATTTGTGTACAGAACGTCTCTGAACGCTTTGCCATCAACAGGCTGCTTGATTAGATATTCAAGATACCGACTCCATTGCTGGTCCTTGATATTGTTGTCGTGCAAAAATAGCGTAAGCGTCTCCGTAGGGTAGCGCAGCAAGAATTTCATCAGTGGCCGTCGGAACGGGCTGGAGGCTTCAATCAGCAATGACTTTTCAGTTTGCAAAACTAATCTGCACAGGACATCAATGAATTTAGGCGTTGCTGCAGGAATCAAGTGAAAGATTCCAATTATTAGGGATATCTTTTCCTTACAATCGTCATCAAATTTAATGTTATTCGCAGTCGTCTTGTGCTGCTGCGTTGTTTGGTTTGTCTGGATCAAATTTTCGAGCAGTTTCTTCAAATGTAGAAGCAATTGCTCACACAATGTGATACTGAAAGTGCTTGGAAATAATTGGGTCAGATACGACAAACGTTTAACGCAATTTAAACTCAAATTTCTGTGATCACCAAGCATCAGTAACATCGGACGCATCGTTGTATGAACAGTTTCCATGTCCATTTGAAAGCCCCCGATGAATTTTTGCATACACTCAAAAGCGGCTTGCTGCAATTCGGGATTTGGCCGTTCAAATGTGTGGTACAGGGTCTTGAAAATCTTTTCTCGGAGACTAACTATGTAATGACAGGCCGCTAGCGCTCTCAGCGCGGATTTACGAAGTGGTATTAAGTTACTCACCGATTTATAGCAAGGCAGCTTGTGCAAAACAGAGTCTTCGTGATCACAAAGAGCCTGAAGTTCATGGAAGAATACTTTATGCTCATGGATATTCAGGTCGATTGTAAACAATCGTGGGGTTAAAGTTGTGCAGAAGGTGTTGCCATCCATCAGACCAATTTGTGCATTAGCAGGCTGGTGGCGCAACAAATGCTTTTTTGGTGGAATCATATCAGCTAGAACGTCTTTGTGAGGTTCCATTACTTGCGTGACGCTCTTGTTTTGAATTTCCGCTAGCAATCTAAGCGAGGACATTGCTTGTTCACGTACTAATGTATGCGGTGACGTTACTTGTCGTACCAATTCATGAGTCACGTCATGAATGCTTTTGTTTTGCACATCCAGAAGCTCTGGCGTCGCGGTAATTATATCAGGATGTACATACACGCGTAACATTTGTTCCAAATTTTCCTTGGCCATATCAATGGCTCCATTTGAAACCTTACCGGTCAAATCCATCATTACGTACATCAGCGCTTTCAAAAACTGAAACAGGTGCTGTAACACCCACTTAGTCGCCATGCGCTCAAACAAAAATTTAATAGCGATACAACCACCTAGTTTCGAGTACCAAGCGCGTTCGTAGCAGAGCGCGCACATTTTTTCAGCCAGATACTCCATCATCGGCAATTGACAAGCACGTTCTTTGCTACCAAGAATCTGAGTCGCGGTTTCGAGGGTCAAAATCAGTGCTAACTGCCCGGGTTTACAAAGTTCTTTTTCTTCATGGCCCATTATCGTCGCCAGGGCGTCTATTAGCACCAGGGGATCTTGACAGCGATTGATGTAGCCATTCGGCTGTTTGTCTGCAGTCAGACAGTAGGGTCCAGCTTGCTGAGCTATCGCAATTATCGTGTAATGTCTTACTAATGAAACCATCGTTGCTATAACGGATTGTTTGAGTTCTTTGATAGCCGCGGCTACGAACAAGCCAGTCAATGCTGTCTGCAAGACATTTCTAGCAACTACATTCTCGTATTTGTAATTAATTTCCTGCAACTGGGACTGTTGTTGCTGTTGCAAAGACGGAAGATTATTTTCCTTGAAGCTGGGAGATGTGAATAATTTATTAAGCGCTAGACGCGTCGTTTCGTCAGTTGCATCAGTGCTATCAGTAGTCGTATCAGGATTTAATTGCAAGACACTTGCTAGATAGCAATTGATTACTTGCCAGCATTGTTTTCTATAAAATGAGTCAGTTGTGTTTGATTTTAAAGCTGTAAAAGCTGTTTCGATGATCATTTCGATGGGCAATTTTACAGGCGATGTTGGTGAATCCGGAAAATGAATAATAATCGCTGGCGATTCATTACCATTGACTCCATCGCGGTCGTTGTAGTCAAGACGTTGGGGTTCTATCATCATTTTACGATTTCCACCACCAAACTTACCCAACACGCGGAATGCAACGTGTGCTACTTGGTCATTTGGATTGCGCAGAGTTCGCCAAAGCGCTTGCATCAAATCAGCACGAACTGGCTGAATATGTTCGTAGAGAAAATCAGGCTGCAAGTTGTCCACGCAGAGTTCTAGAGTACGCAAGCCCTGGCTGACTAAATTATGGCTTCCGTTCAACGCAGATACCAGCGGATCCATCAGCATCGGTAGGTACGGCAGCAACGAACTTAAACGCACTGGCACTGTGAGACACAGTTCAACAAACAGGTCTTTCATGTGCTGCTTGTGGAGACCTGATTGCAAGCGATTCAAGCCTTCGAGTAAATTTGGAAGAAGTGGAAGAAACTCTTGGTACAGTAAATCATGCGATCCACCGCCGATAGAGCGGAACAGTGCTCGCAGTAGCAAAAAGTAATTGTACGGTTCTTTAGCGGACATCGCTAGTTCCATTGAGCGCGTAACTATCTGGTGTAAATGCGGGCGTAACATGTGTTCGTTTTCTGCTGGAAAAAGCGACACGCTGCCAAAAACTAATTTGAATAACCGTAAGTACAAATTACTGCGTTCTACATTGGAACCCATGTCATCCATGCGCTCCAATAGGTATTCAACCAAAACGGTTGCGAAAATCGGTGATGTCGTGGGATTAGCCAAGAATGAATTCCCAACAATCTGCAGCGCTCCGTTGCGGAATATTCTTTCAACCATGTAGTCAATTGTAGTAGAAAATATTTCCTGGAAAGTCTGAGGATTCATCATTGAAAACACCCCGCTGAAATGTTCTAGCACTTCTTTTTCTTCCTTTGTTCTGACAGTCTGTGGTGGGGGAGGCTGAGCTTGGGCGCCAGCTCTCACGTGGTATTGGTGCTGTTGGGTCGATAACGTTGGATTTGTCATTAGCGGTCCAATGGTGTAAATATCTAGGGCCTGAAGCGCCCATTTAACGAGACGAATGAAAACCAATGTTTCACGAGGTTGAAACTGCTTTGACTGAATAACATCACCAGCGCTGTTGGTCGATTTGCAGTTAGCACAGCCCCACGTTATTGTCTTGACACCACATACCAAAGTTTTTATCAAACTGCGGTAATCAGAGACGTTGCAATTCACCAGAGACGACGCCTGATTTTGGGGAGTTAAAAATTTAGATTTGCTGGCCTCTTTTTCTTGTTCGGTTTCTTGCAACAACGGTGGCTTGTTGTCTTCTGTTTTTATTTCAACCGTCACTCCGGTAGCTGAAGTTCCAGGTGTACTTGATCCAGCAGCCGCAGCAATGGCTTTTGCGTTATTAGCTTTGTTCAGTAAAATAGGCAACTGTAACTTGGTAATAGTTTTGAATTTAAGAACAAACACTTCCAGCATGCGCATCAACAATTCTCGGCCTTGGTTACTGTTGTCAGTGTCACTGCGCGTTCGAATACACTCGACTAAGTTCAGCAGCAGTTTGCAAGACATAGTTTGTATGGACGTAGGCAAACTTTGATCGTGGACATTTTTACTGAACAGATGAACGGCACGTGCCAAGTCAGGCAAAAACAGCAATTGACGAACGTGGTGAACCAAGTCCGCTAGAGTTGAGTAAGCTAATGGACGCAGAGATTCGTAAGTAGTCCAACCGTTGCCGAGCAATACTTGTTCGTCAAAAAGACGCTCCATGTAAGGCACAAATTTTATTCTTAAATCAGTTGCCAAAATATGACGAGCAGCGATCAACAATTCACGTCTCAAGTGTGTTACTTCAATGGGACAGAGCGTCAACAGTCCCAGCATCCCTTTCACCATCATGGTGCTGTGTGTCGCGACGACATCCTGGTAAATTCGGATTATGTAAGCCAAGAAGCTAATTGTCTTGATTTGCGCGCCCATAAAGTCTACAAACACTTCTTTGTTGAAGCCAGGAGCGTTTCGATGCTGCAAACTTGGCTGCAGAGTTATTGTTGTCATTATCAATGGTATAAAATCAGCGACGTCTTGATGGACATTCTGCTTGTAGATCTGGTACATCAGCACGACAATTATCGGTAACTCCTGCAACACTTTCAGCGACAAGACTGCTTTGGGAATGAGGTTGTATGTTATAATAGTACCATCGGTTGCTTTTTTTTCACTCTGAACAGGCGTTATCGTGAAAGTTTCACGCAGCAGCGACTCGATGTTCAGCTCACTCAGATCTTTAACTTTGATCGGCGGTCTTGGTTCGAAAATTTTGTTCAAATTTTTCGGTAATTCACTGTAGATTGATTTTACAAACTGCAAGAAGTGCTGGATCTCAGGGTTGAAAGTCGGGCGGTACTGTTTGTGGAGTTCGATTATTATTCTTAAGCAGACGAGGATGTTCTCCTCGTTCTCGGTCTCGAGGAGCTTCAGCATCAAACTCAAGATCGGCTTTACGTAAGGACGCAAATGCTCGTTAGTAGGTAAACGGTGGATCATTTCTAGGATCAGCTTGCGTACTTGCTGGATGTTATATTCTGAAATAAAGTGCGGCTCACCTTCTTGCAGGATTTTAACGAAGATTTTCATCATGTGGTCCAAGAACGCCGGGTACTGCGATGAACACATTATCACCTCAAAGTTTTCGGATAATTCTTGGGCGGCTTTCAGCTTTAACTCATCTTTGGAGTTCGGGTCTGCTAACATGGTCACGTATGACCTGTAGGTGTTCATCTGTGTCACCGGGTCCGGTGGTGGAGGCTGTGGTGGCGGCATTTTTTATTATTAACTAGTGCAGTTTTTCGGAAATTTTCGTTTCAACAATTGGAGTAAGTAATTAGAATACTTAGTCTTATATTTACCTAGAAAGAAATAATAATCAAATTAGTATAGGAATTTGAATAACATTTTTTTTTAATCAAAATTACAAATTAAGGTTCCGTAAAACTTATAAATATTAATAATACTAATTTAAATTTATAAAATCTATAAAAATTTACTTTAACTTATAAAAAAAAAAAATTTTATAAAATTGAATTAAAAAAAAAAAAAAAATTGACAAAATAATTGCAATGTATTTCATATAAAATTGATTTAAGTTTTAAAAATTTAATGGAGTACAAGTACAATTTTCAAAGTTTATTAAATTAAAAACTAAGAAACCAATTAAACTTACGATTTTTCAATCGAGAAAATTTTTTTTATTTTTACTTTTTAATGAATGTAATTTCTAAAAAATTACTCAATAAATTCATTAATAAAATTGATAATGATGATCAATTAAAAATAAAATCAAATTTTATTATCATCAAAGTTTTGTTATAAAATATGGGTACTGATGGGACCGCTTTAAATCAGATCTGCTCCAAAAATAAAAAATTAAAAAATTTTCTACTTTGACAACAATTAAAAAAAAATAAAATTTTTAATTGATATGAACAATTATATTTTTATAAATTAAAATTTACTTTTAAATGGAAAAAAAATTAATTTTTTTTAATATAAAAGTTGCACGCCAGTGATTATTATTATTATTATTATTGCTATTTAAAAAGTATAAAAACAATTATTTAATAAACTAACAAATTATCCGAATAAGAAAATTGGGAAAATTAAATTAAAATAATAAAAATGACAACTAATTTACTTACTTTAAGAATAATGAAAATGAAACTTGATTTTCTTGAGACATTTAAAAAAAATCAAGAAACACAATTAATACGTCCTGCAATAAGATAACAATTAAATTAGTAAGATTAATCACAATAAACCAGTAAATAAATTATTAACCAAAAATTTACCGCTCTTCTCATTGAGGTTAGACTTCAGAAACTTGCCGCTGGTATAAAGTTACATTTCACACCATGATAAAAATATATCACCATAATCGATAATTATAGTACTTATTCACCACTTGATTAAGTATATTAATTATTTTATAAATTTATAGTTATAAATATCACATATTATATTTATTTACAAACAAAATTGTACTGCTTAGAAATTATTACGGATGAAAACTACCCCTTCTCTAGTTTTATGTTGTGAAGATAAATAAAGAATAAAACGGAAGGAGGCGCTAGTGGCTTTTTTCAAGAGAATGCGCGGGAAATTCAAAAAAATATTTTTTTAAGAAACTAAAACAAAAAGTAAAAAACTTTATAAGTAAAAAAAATTATTGTTTAGATTTTCCAGAGATGAATTTAATTGAGTATAAAATAATAAGTAGCTACTTTTACAAATTTTAATGCAAATGAAGTTAGCCGACATTTCAAAATTTTTCGAAATTTTTTTTTGAAAAAATTTCATTTAAAAAATTAAGAAAAAAATTGTCACATGTAAAAAATTTGAAAAAAATATAATTGCAATTTTTTATGAATATCTTTTTAGTTGTAATTTAATTAAAAAAAAAATCAAAAATTTTTAAACGTCTGCTAACTTCAGTTTTATAAATTTTGACTTTTAAAATTCTAAATGTACTTACAAAGTAATTTGTGGCTATAAAATTAATGAAGGTCTCTTAATATATTGTTTTAAAGTTAAAATCGATACTCTCAAATATATACTACAAAAATGATAAACATCACAATAATATTAATAAATTCAAACTAAAAAGTAATTACAAAATTGACAACACGAAAATTGCCGAACTTGATACTTTTTACACGCGGTTTATTTTTATTTTGTTTACACATATACAAAGATTCTTGTTTCAATTATTTGTTCATTTAGGCTCAAAACCAAATACCTTGGCGGCAGCTATTTTTATAAATAAAAATAATAACAAACAATTGAATAGCCTACATTCCTAAAAAAAAAAAAAAAAAAAAAT
>JZSA01002398.1:0-52651 GCA_000956155.1 Cotesia vestalis
TTTTTTTTTTTTGTAAAAATAATTACATTAAAGTTAGCAGTCGCTTGAACATTTAAAAATTTTTTTTTAATAAACAAATTTGCTCCGAAAAATTATTCCTAAAAAAATGCATTTTTAATTTTTTTAATTTTCTAAATGTCAATTTTTTTTCTGATATTCTTTGACATAATTAATATGTTAAAAAAATTCTTAAAATTATAAAATATCTGCTAAATTAATTTTCATGTAAAAATATAATTTTTTAATGACATTAAAGTCACTCGAGAATATTTTAATTTTTTTTTAACTAACAGATTTTGTCAAAAAAATTACTTTAAAAAAATTGCATTTCTTATTTTTTTTAATTTCTACGTCAATTTTTTTTTGCCATAATTAATTTACAAAAAAAATTCTAAAAATGATTAAATATCCACTAAATTTATTTTCATGACTTTTTATTAGAAAAATGTTTTTATCTGAAATTAAAAAAAAATTTTTTTTTAAATAATTTTAAACTTCAAAAATTTTTTAGTTTTTTTTTTTTAACATAAATTTTTACTGATTAAAAAAAATAACTTTTCAGTAAAATTATTTTTTTTAATCCTTCAAAAATTTTTAGAAATTTTTTTTTTTGCTCTAAAATTGTTTTCAAGTTTAAAAAAACAGATAAAAAAATTTTTTTTAAGCAGCTAACTTCAAATCATAAAAATTGTCAGATTCCCGCTAATTTGTCATGTGTTCTGTATAAAGTTCAAGTACAGTATTTCTATAGCTATTGTTATTCATACAAAAATTTTGAATTTTATAAAGTAATTTAAATATTTATTTTAACCCGTATGAATAGTAAGTATATTTTAATTTATCCAACTTTTTTAGGGAAACTCCATACTAACACAAATTTTTTCAGATTTTTCCAAAGTAAGGTTATACCTGCAATTACTCAAACAAACAACAACAATCACGAATTAATAACAACAATGGCATCTTGTACAGATCGACTAAAATTAAACGAGCATGAATTATTTAAATCCCTAAAAAATGATTTACCAAAAAGCGTTAAGGAAACACACAATATCATCGAGATCCGCGAGAATGTAATGTACATTTGGAATGCCGACAAATGCTGCTTATACGCAGTAATAATCGACGACAATTTCAACCACTCATCAGCGTACCAAGTTTTCCAGCTAACAGACCCTCCAATTTTCGAGGTAACATCAATAACAATCAACGAAGTGTCCTCACAATTAGCACTGTGGGGTAGTTTAGGAATCGTCGTGCTCGAACTGCCTCGCCGGTGGGGCAAGAACAATTTATTTCAAGGCGGAAAGAAGTCAATTTCATGCATGAATCACAACCTGAGCCACTTAACGTCTCACTTGTCATCATCAAAAGTAAATCGCGTGCGCTGGCACCCAGGTTCGCCAAATGACTCACATTTGCTCGTTCTAACTTCAGACAATTCGTTCCAACTGTTCGAGTGCCCGCTGGGTCAAAAACCAAAGTTGGTTAAAAACTGGAAAGTTGGACTCACTCCACTAGTATCTGGGTCCAGTGGATTGGCGATAATTGAGTCGCTGGGTGAAACTGCGATCGACTTTGACTTTTCAACCTCGTCGATTTCAATGGACAAACAGAGAAGGAATTTTGATAAAGAAACCGCTCGCTGGAGTGACATTGAATGGCCGATTTTGGTTCTCAGAGGCGATGGATCGGTGCTTTTGATCCTCGGAGACACTTTGTCGAATTCGAGTAACAAACCATTGGTCCAAGGTGCGTTGTCTATCTACCCTTCGTCATATGACAACTACGGTGTTGATTCTTGCTCGATAACTTGCCTGCAAACGACCCCGCCGGTGGTTGCAATCGCGACCTCGTCTGGTCTCATTTACCACGCGATTTTATTGCGTGATACTTCCAGTACAACGAACAATAATTTTATATCCAACAATACTTACACCGTCGACAGCCAAGTGAACATTTCAACGGAAGATCCGGAACAAAAACAGTTTAACAAAAAAAGTTGGTCAGAGTATGGTTCTAATTACAGTCTTCATACACCTGATGATGGTTTGTTTGTCTTTGAGACAATTGAAATGCAGTTGGGATTGCTGTATAATGACAGTGATAAAAAATACAATTGCTTGATAAACTTGCACAGAGACCGGGGTAACAAGGGCCGGTATTTCTGCACACACAATGCGGGTGTTCATATGATCACATTGCCAGCTGTATCACAGTTGATGGATTACCTGAATTGTTCTGAAGACAACATTGATTTGTACTTGCCAACTTCAATTAAACCATCGACGTCGCAATATTTGATTTGCACGCGGACGAAGCACACTGGAGACGATGAAGCGACTCCAGTTCAAGGATTTGGATTGCTGCAACAGCCATCGCCTATTGTTGTCGCTCTGCTGTACAACGGAGTTGTCGTTAATTTTTCTGTCATAGATTTTGACTGCCCCTCGGCGATTGACAGCGACGAACCGGTTGTTAATTTGAACAAAGTTATCACTCGGGAATCGTTTGAGAACCATGTAAGAAATTTGTTGAAGCATGATTCGATTTCGCAACCTATTACTAAATTGAATGTAAGTTCTTCTTTGAATGGAAAAGAATGCTTTGAGCTGCTGGACCAGGCGACCAATGTCCTGCGCAGTAATTATTTTGTTAAGCATGACCGTGTTAGGAATGAAATTAGCAAGAAAGTACGCGCTTTGAAGGCCTTGAAAATTCATCAGATGAACGAGTTGAATGATTTGATGCTTATAAAAGCTGAATTGCACTCCAAGGCTCAGCATCTTGCGGAGCGCTATGAAGATATTAAGGAGCATCAGGAGGAACTGACGAGAAGGTCTAGAGAAGTTTTGAGGCGGATTAATCACAAGGAATTGACGACTGCTGAGAGGACCGAAGCGATGAAGTTGAAGGAACTCAATGGGCAAGTTGATGAATTTAAAGGGAAATTCGAGAGATTGAAGAGCAAAGCTGATAGTCAGATGATGAAAAATGACTCGATTGATAAGAGTAAAATAAATAATGGCACTGGTGGTAAGAAGGCACAGTTAATTTTGGGGGAAAAACAGGAAGAAGTTATTAAGAGTAATTTGAAGAAAATGGACATTACTCTCAAGGATATGATTGGGCAAATTAAAGTGCTTGAAGATAATTTAGAAGTTTGAAGTAATTGATCTTTATTTTTTTGAAATTAAATGTATAATGTAATGATTATAGATATTAAATTTATATTAAAATCTTGAAAAATTGTAATTTTTTTTTTTAGAAAATTTAATAAATTTTTTTGTAGTTTTTAAAAAAAATAATTTTGCCTTATGTTTCTAATTAAAATTTTTATTTTGTCTTTTTTTGATGTTTTTGATATATATGTTTTTTTGAAAGTATATAAAAAAACGAACAATTAAAATAAAAAAGTTGAATAACACAATTTTCAAAAAAATTTATAAATTTTTTGATAATTTATAAAATTTGGTAACATTGTGATAATCTTTGTTTTTTTTTTTAATTGTGGATTATTTTATATATTTTTCAAAAAAAAAAATATATCAAAATTTTCAAAAAAATGAAAATAAAAATCGTGGACCTCACTAATAAATAATTTAAAGAATTTTTTAGTTAGTTTTGTCTTATGTAATTAATTTTAATATTTTCTTTATAATTTATCAATTTATAATTCATTGTTCAAATTTAAAATTTTTCCCGCTCAAACTGAAAACTCAACGCGCCATCTGTGTTGTTATTTTAGGTTATGTTTCCTCATTTATATTTATTTTAACGTTCACACGTGACTGTGTTTCCACTCAAAAATTATTTTTTAATAATATTGTTAAGTAAGATATAGAAATAATTTTAATCAATAATGAGGCGATTAACAGAAGATAGAACAAAATTAGTTTTTGAAAAACTAGCAAAATAGTAAGTATTTTATTTACTCTAACATACATTATAATAATTAATTTGCATTACTAACTTATTTTTTTATTTGTTAACAGTATTGGAGACAATGTTAAAATTTTAGTTGACCGGCCAGACGGAATTTATTGCTTTAGAGAAAAAAAAGGCCGCGTTTATTATGTCTCTGAAAAGATATTAGCACTCGCTGCGACTGTTGCTCCTGAAAACCTTGTGAGTTTTGGAACTTGCATTGGTAAATTCACGAAATCAGGAAAATTTATGCTCCATATTACCGCATTGAATTATTTAGCTCCTTATGCCCAGGTAATTATTTTTTTTTTCCAAAAAATAATACTAAAATTAGCTATCTGATGATTTTTAGAATTTTAATAAATGAAAGTATTAAAAAATGATTCTTGAAGTCAGAGATATCTGATAATTTTTAGATTTTTTTTAACAAATTAATTATATCAAGAAAAACTCATTGAAATAATTTCATCTACAGAAGCTTTAAAAAATTATAAATGTAATTTGTTAAAAATTATTTTCTTGACCTACACGGAAAGAACAAGATTGTACTGGCATAAATGCCAGATTTATCTCACATAAATCTAAGCAAAAAAAAAATTTATGCCAAGCGTATCTGATAGTGTATAATCTAAGATTTATCTGGGATAAATCTAAGATTTATTCCAATATAATCTACATTGATCTCAGTACAATCTAGATTATTCTCACTACTATCTGAAATTTTTTTTTGCTCAGATTTATGTGAGATAAATCTGGCATTTATGCCAGTACAATCTTGTTCTTTCCGTGTAGTTTATTTTTAAATAAAAATCAAAAAATTGTGACGTGTCTGCTAGTTTAAGGATCATAGACAGGGCCTGGGTTTTTACTACAATTCACGAATAAATGGTTAAAGTTTTTGATATTACAGTGAAAATATTAGTAGTATAAAAAAATTTTTCAGTTAAATATTTTAGAAAATTTAGTTTTCTACAAAAAATAAATATTTTTTGGAAAAATTTAGTTTCTCACAACTTTGAGTTAGAAAATTTTTTCATGCCACTAATATTTTTACTAAAGTATCAAAAATTTGATACTATTAATTATGAATTATTTATTACTTTGAAGTTGTCGCAAAATTTGTGCTGTAATGATGAAAAAAAAATTTTTTTACTGAAAAATTTCACTTGTAGATGTGTCAAAAAATTATTGATGTAATTAAAAAAAAAATATTTTTCATAAAAATCTAAAAATTGATAGAACTTTGCTAATTTCAGCTACATACTTGAAAATTTTATTTTATTAGCTGACTAATTTTGATAAATTTTTGCAGCACAAAATCTGGTTGAAACCAGCAGCGGAGCAGCAATTCCTGTATGGTCATAATATTACAAAAGGTGGCTTAGGAAAAATAACTGAAAACACTCCTCATCATCAAGGAGTTGTTATATATTCTATGAATGATGTACCTTTGGTAAGTATTTTTAATTTATCTTGCGACAATAATATTTCTTAAATACAAAAATTTATAATAATTTTTCTTTTTGTTTAAGGGTTTTGGTGTGACTTCTAAAAGTAGCAATGAAATTCCCAACGCAGATCCTATTTCTATTGTGTGCTACCACCAGTCGGATATTGGGGAATATATTCGTTCTGAAGACAATTTATTATAAGTTATTTTTCAAATAAAAAACTTTTTTTATTCAATAAGTACTTGTAAATAAAACTTCAATTCTGAAAAAATATTTAACACTATTGTCTCTTTTAATACTCTTTTAAAGAAGGAATTTTAAGAAATTCCTTTCTCAAAGGGGTTTGCGGAGGCGTTAACAATAAAAAATAACAATTTTTAAACTATAGCTCCTATAGATTCCAAATTTGATAGGAATCTTCTGTAAGAGATGTAGAAATAGTCTATGAACGAATTTTACCATAAATCACCCCACAGGGAGTTGCGGGGGTGGGTATCAACAATGAAAATTTTTAATTTTCAAACTATACCTTCTACAGACTCCAAATTTGGTAGGAATTTTCTTAAAGTGATGTAAAAATTATTTATAAACAATTTTTAGGATAGCTCACGACACAGGGGGTTGCGGGGGTTGGTGTTAACATTAAAATTTCAATTTCCGAGCTGTAGCTCCTACAGGATCCAAACGATATAGTGAATGCACATTATTGAAACTCACAAAAAATTAAAAAAAAATTTTTTTTTATGATAATTTCATTTAGTAATTCAATAATTAATTAAACTAAAACATCCATAAAGAAATAAAGGTAGACAAATAAAAAAAATGATATTTAAATTTGTATAATATTTTATTATGAAATCACACACAGTTAATCATTATTACATATCATTTGAATTCGGACATAATTTACATTGCATTTGATATAATCAAGTGTAAATGTGTGATTAAAAAAAAGATAATTATGTTAATATGTTCAATTATTTATATTAAATATAAATTATAATAAAATTTATTAATAAATGTGTACATCTGTAGCTAACGAGTACGTTTTAACGTAATCATAATCACTAATTTTACTTGTCATACAATAATTATAATCAATAAACTAATATAAGTGTGTATAACACTATCAACTCCCAAGCATTTATCCAGCAAAAAAAAAATAAAAAATTACAAATTAATCAATAGCAAGAAAATCTAATTAAAAAAATAAAATCGTAAAAAGCCCCCCAAAGTATAATATAATATAATATAATATAATTATAAACTATTCTACGACGTGTAAAAATTATCTGTCATCCTTGCGTGTAATATTTACATTAATTTACAAGCCTTTACACCAGAGGATAATTCATTATTTATTACCAATTATATCATACCGTCTACTTGATCAATGATAAATCCATTAATTATTTAAAAAATGCACGCGTACATCAAATAATTGCACACGCGCCGGATTTTCAATTTACTCATTAGACAATTTAAAAATAATAGTTATATAAACTAATATATGTATTTATATATTTATATATAATCTTGTGTTTCCTCCATTATATTAATAAAAATTCTAAGTAATTAAATAAAATTAAAATGTCCTTTATCACTCGCTATTAAGAGTTGATTTATTAATTTTAACTTCTTTACTTTTGTTATTTGATTCATCTAACTCTGTGCTTTTTTTTTCCTTATCATCAGCTTCACTCGTCTCCTCCTTATCATTACTCGCCACAGCAGCCGCAGTATCATCCTTAACCGAATTACTCTCTTTAGCCGTTTGTTCTTCACTTTTATCAGCAGACTCAGTAGCAGCAGAACCGCTTGTAGTTGACGTAGAACTTCCATTAACCTTCAACTCTTCCTTGACTTCTTCTTTGCTGTCATTATCATTTTTTTTCTCCTCCTCTTCATCTTTTTTAAGCCTCTTGATCGGTTTCTTCTCATCTTTAACCTTTTTCTTCGCTTTATTTATTTCTTCTTCAGCTTTTTCATCCTCAGGTTTATTTTCTTCCTTAATTTCTTCAGTTTTATCATGATCTTTGTCTTTATTACCTTTATCCAGCTCTACCTTATCTTCCTTTCTTTCATCTTTATCCTTATCCTTATCTTTGTCTTTGTCTTTATCTTCTTTCTTCAGTTCTTCTTTACCATCAGTTTTACCTTTACTACTACTGTCACAAGGCACATTTTTACTCCCACTCTGACTGCTTTTAACCTCTGATCCTTTTGTCGGCGAGTTCTTTGACAAATCCGAGGCATAATTACTATTCGAGCTGGTACTTAAACTACTGCTAGAAGTAGTAGTAACTGTTGAAACAGTAGAAACCGCAGTAGAAAGATTAAACGCACTATTTTCAGTAGTTTTTATTAAATGACCAATTTCTCTGTTGGACTCAGTCTTAGCCGAGTTGAAGCTCTGTGAATTAGCAACAGCAGTAGTTTTTGATGTCTTGCTCGAAGTTGAGGTCAACGAAGATGAAGAAGCAGTTGTGAAGCTATTTATATTAGGCAATATTCTCTGAATAGCCACCGACTGACTCGCTAATCCTTGCTGAGAATAAGTTACAGTGGTGGTATGCGGTATGTAACTGGTTGTCCGTTGAAAGAACTTGCTAATAGCTGGTGGTAAACTGCTGTGGAACGCAGCATTAGGTGGCGCTGCTGGCAAGCAGCTCAAATTAGTCCTTATCAATGGATTTGTTGAGAACCTAACCAAGTCAGCGTTTGAATATTGCGGTGGTGGTTGCACTGAGGGATGAAAATGAGTGTAAATTAAACGTGGATTTGTATTTGGTGTCTGTGAAGGTATAAATGGACTAGTTGATAATAAATTAACTGGAGAATTACGTGGTGACAAAGGAGTATTAATACCGGTGGTATTACTACCAGCGGTACTACCACTAGCGCCACCGCGTGAAAACGGGGTGTTTTGGTAACTACTCGATGTATTTGGTGAATAAGGCGGCGGTGTTATTATCGGCGAATTAGTATTAGCACGAGATGTTATCGTAATCGGTGACAAAGTCTTGGGATCTATTTTAGTCACACTCAATCCGCTGGAATTGAGCTTTGTGTTTCCAGTTGCTGATAAAGAAGACGATGAATCTTTGTCTTTAGACTCAATATTGTACATCGGCTTCACTCCAGACGCAGGGTTGCCCAAAAATCTCGGTACGTTTCGCATTTTAAATATCTTAGCTGGCTTGGAAGCTATTGACTTCCCGTCACTTTGTTCCGAGCCAGCATTAATCGCCTGCGTTTGGTTCTGCATTTCCTTAGCAGCTTGATTCTTCGCAGCAACGTAGTTGTTCTTTGACAATGAAGGATTCCAAGACTTGGGTGGTTCACGGAGTGTTTTGTAATTACTCATCGAACTGGTTCCACTGCCACTGTTACTGTTTCCAGTATTGTTTTTCGACGTAGCTCTCTTGCGCTGAAAACTCGCGTTTTGTTGCTGAGTAGAAGTTGCGGTTATAACCATAGACGAAGCTGGTGTTATGGTGATAGACGACGTGGTAGGCGTCAGATTAGTACTAGGCGACGTGGATGTTGTCGTAGTCACAGTAATACTCGGAGTAGACAGTGACATTTTTAAATAATCTCTCGAATAGGTCGTACTGCCACTGCCTGAATTGTTCCTCAGTTCAGATACCGACAAACTTGGCGTGTAAATCGGTATGTTAGGTATATTAGCAATATGCTTTATCAGCGCATTGGTGTTGATATCATTAGTATTAGTGGATGACATTGATTTCTTGGTAATCTTTAGCAAATCCGGAATTTCAGGACGTGATTTTGTTTCTAGTCTGCTATTTTTCTCCTTGGTATTTTCACCGATTTTAGCACAAATATCATTTATTTTCGAGCCTGACGGCGATGAAGATGACGACGGAGTAGCTCCTGTAGAAGCAGACGACGTGTTTGTTACCGAAGCAGCAGCATTACCACCAATTTTAGCGCATATCTCATTGAGATTTGTTCCTTTGGTAAGTATCTCTGTCTTACGAACCGTCGGCTTCATCAGCGCTATTGGTATCGCATCGGGGCACGGAGGGACTACTATCGTACTTCCTCCACTTTGATTTATATTATTAATACTATTACTACTACTATTACTATTTACTTTACTTGAATTACTATTTACATCGTTGCTTTTGTTATTGCATGGACTCGTGTAAATTGGAGTCTTACCTCCACTTCCAGAGCTCGCCGATGATGATGTGGTCGTAGAGGCTGTTGTTATTGAATAAGTGACAGTAGGAGTGTGCAACGGCGATTCGTTTGGTTTCGTACCCGATTTTTTAGCGTTTGACACTAAATCTTGAACAGTGTACGGAAAAAGAGGGTGTGAACTTTTCTGAGCGTGCGTACTAGGTTCAGCGTTAGCTTCATTTGACGAATTTTGCCGTGAATTTTTTCCACTCGCCACAGTACAAATAGAAGAAAATGAAGAAGTGCAAGTTGTTGTCGTTATTGTTAATCCAGATCTTTGATTATAATTAACATCATTCTTGCGTTTGTTCGCAGGAGGTTCCTTGTCTTCAGTATTTTTCTGGGGAGGAAACGACACCAGAGTAAACGTTAGAGGCTTTGTAGTGGTCGTCGTAGGTGTGCTTGAACTCGTAGCTCCACGATTTTTCTCACCAGCTTTTGCTTTCTGGCCATCTGTCAATAATCGTGCGTCCGATTTTTTCAGCAATTTGTTTTCAGTAATCGTAACTTTAGCCTTGTCTTTTGGCGTCCTTTTGGAGTATGTGTTGTTAACCTGACCTACTTTTGGCTGGAATTGTAATTTAACACTCAGCGCATCTATTTTAGAGCCACCAGCAGAGGTAGGAGCTGTTTCGTTTTTGTCATTTTTATTCTTGTCTTTCTCTGGCTTAACAGATGCTTCACTGTTGTTGGGCTTGCTGTTGGATTCTTCCGAGGGCTTGTCCTTGGGCTTGTCCTCGTTTTTGATTTTGGAATTCGTGTCGACAGCCGGTTCCGCCTTGACTGAATTTTTATTCTGAGAATCACTAGCACGGGAATAAGTAGCAGATCCTGATTTAGACAATTTTTTCAAATCCGAATTGGTGATCACAGTGACACTTGTCTCCCCAGTTTCGGAAATTTTTAGTTGCCCTTCTTTCCATTCGTCCTTTTTGCTCTCGCTTTTGATAGAATCTTTGCTCGTCGGTGAGGTTGACGCGCCAGACGACGAAGTTGAAGATGTGGACGTCGAAGAGGTCGATGTGGGAACAAAGTCAATTCCGGTTTTGGAAAGCGACTCGCGATACTCAACATTGTCGTCGGAGAGCTTCAGACGCTTGGGAGATGACTCGAATATGCGGTAGCTCAAATGCAGAGGGACTTTTCGTCTCCAGTGGTAGATATACATAACGTCCATCAGCGTGTAATTACCGCACAACGACTCCTCTTTGTACATTATGTCCACGCGATGCACGTCGCTGAGCCCGTTTTTTGCGCGGATTAGTTTTTGCAGATGAAACACTGTTACTGCTGCGGGACAGCGCAGGTACCGTCGGGGCAAGGTTTCGTTCGACCCGATACCTGTTCCTGACCCCGCGCTTGACGATATTGACGCTGCTGTTAATTCTTTTGTTTCATTGAGAGGTATCACTACTCCAACGCCTGCGGTGTCGGTGTAATTAGGGTTGTAATACTCTAGGGAGAGAGTCAACACTTCGTCGGGCGAGTAGATGTGAGATTCTATTGGCTCGCCCCGAGCCTCCGGTGACATTGTTGATAGCTGAGCATCTGGGTGTTTTTCGTAAAATTCTCTGCGACAACGCATTTCATCTAGAAGGAAAAAAAATTGTTAACAAATATTGAGTTGAGAAAAATTATTTAAAGCTTGAGTACTAAGTTTTTATTTGATTAAAAATTATTTCTATTTTTATTTTGTTCCTGTTCAAGGAAAAAATCGTAAAAAAAAATTTTTTTTAAAATTATTTATGAAAATTCAATAATTTAGAAATTAAATTATAGATTAAACGTTTTGGTAAAATTTTAATAAATTTGTTAATTTTTATAAATAAAATTTTTAATCAAATTAATCTAGAAAAATTTATTATACTGAAGCCTAAATATATGACATTCTAATAAACGGAGCAAAAATTTTTGCCAAAATTTTAAAATAACAATTTATAATTAATAGTGTCAAATTTTTGATATTAAGGTAAAGTACCCAGTACTTGAACACTTATGAAAATGGGACCAGCACTGAAACAGACTTTTCGAATTGTTGTAATATAAAATCCCTAAATTTATTATGAGTAATATGGACATGTTATAATTATTCAATGATACAGTAAATAATTTCTGTAAGTTTTTCCAATTAAAAATCAAAAAAATTTTGAAAATTTTCATTTAAAAAAAAATGGCGACAGATTGAAAATTTTCTCATTATTCTTACGGGTTTTTTTTTTATTTAACCCCGCTAAAAAAATCTTCAAAATAAAAATTTTTTTAATTCCATATGTGCGACGATAACTCCATCCTTACTGGTTAAAAAGCAATTTGGATTTTTATTTTCAGATGATCCGTTTTTGAATTATCGAACCGACCATGGAGGGGGAAATTTTTTCTAGTGCTCCATGAGATTATCAATAACTTTATAATAATTAAATATTTTAACCCTGTATATTTTACAAAAAACAAAATAATTTTTTTAAATAAAAAAATAAACAATATTTACTTTGATAACATCCGGGCACCAACTTGTAAACAATATCCTGTAATGTATGATCAGGTCTTATGTTAAGTAACGGTTTACTTTTATGTACTTGGACCTCACATATTGGACAATATTTGTTACTCTCCAAATACTTGACAATACAGCTGCGGCAAACTAAAAAAAAAAAAAAAAACATAAATCATAACCACAAATTCCGTATAAATTTAATAATTACTTCAAAACACACAAAAAGTAAATTCAAAATACATACACGAGTGTAAGCATTCAATAATTGTTGTAGCATCGATAAAATACCCATTACACAATTTACACGTCAACTGGTCATTTAAATTTGCTAAGCGAATTCTTCCACCGCCGCCGTCACCGCCTCCACTTTGTCCGGACATTCTATAAATAAAAACCACAAAATTAATTAATTAAATTATAACTTATAAATTAATTACTCCAAAATTAATTATCGTATACTCACATGAATATTTATTACTAAAAAATTTGTTTACAATTCAACAATTCTTCTCATGATTAATAATTGTTAAATTAATGACACATTTTTTAACCTAAATTTAAAACAATAATAGTGTTTTAAACTTTTTCAATTGTTTATGTACAAATCCAATAATAATAGCCACTATTATCACGTTGAAGAGGTGTAGTGCTGTTATGATAACATTGTAGAGAGAAATAATAATAATAAAAGTAATAAAAGAGGCTAAATAAGTGATAACACTCAAAAACTACTTGTTAAGCACCTCAATCACAATTAAAATAATAATAGACGTATGTGTATTATATTTATGGAGTCACCGCTTGAAAATTTTTTTTTTCATCGCTCAGCTCTACGTCATGCGCGTTAAAAATTTTTTAATGCTAAACATTATTGTAATAATTATTGTAGCTCTGTTATTATTGTTTCAATTATCAAATACAATCACTCAAGGTTGTCAATGTGGATAGTTGTTCATATTTATGTAAAAACTAACGATATTGTAATTATCAAGAGGTAATATGAGTCAAATAGTTTATGTTTTCTCGATTATGAGAAATTTATTATGGACACTAAAAAACTCAGTACTATATACGGTGAACCAGAGCGATATACAAAATGGCGGATAAACAATATGTTTTAGTGTTGGTAGAGGCGCTCGAGGAAAACGAGGACCTCTAGTTGATAAAGAAGTTAATAATTTATGGTGTTGCCAAAAAAATTATTTGGCGCAACTTGATAATTTTTTTTTACCCCCAACTCTTTCACTACCCTATTTTAAATTAGTTCTAATAATTCTAATAATTAATGATACTTAAATTAACCGACGTTCAAGAATTTTTGCTTTTTTTTTTTTTTTATCAATTAAATTACAAGTTTAAAAATTGCACAGATATTTTTTCTACTAGTGAAATTTTTCCTTTTAATTTTTTTGCAACAATTTTTTAAATAAAATAAAGTATACAAATTTTCAGAAGACGGCTAATTTAATTTTAATATGACATTAAAGTTAGCTGTCACTTCACAATTGTTTTAATTTTTTGTAACAAATAATTACAGCAAAAAAAAATTATTAAAAAAATGGACTTGTAGAAATTTTAATAAATTAAAAATTCAACTTTTTGAAAATAATTTTCTAGAACAAATTTTTTTGTCAAAGAAAATTAAAAAATTATCAAGTGACAGCTAACTTTAATGTCATAATTTTCATTGATAATTGTAGATAATTGCATTACTTGTCAGGATTCATATAATACTGAAGTTAGCGATCAGCTCTCAATTTTAAAAATTTTTTTAACAAATTAATTACAATAAAAAAATGCTTCTAAAAATTTTCACTTGTAATTTTTATTAATTTTAACATGTGAAACTTTTTAATAAAATTTTTTTTTAATAATTTAATTGCTATAAAATTCCATATCTTCTTAGCATTAAATTTAATATTCATATAAGTATAAAGCAAAGAAGGTATCAATCAAAATTATTTATATTATAGTATATACCTAATTACAAAATATACAGTAAAAATTACAAGATAATTATCAACTTATTGTTCACTCTTTGTGACATTATTTTAAGGCCTTATCTCCACAATTACGTTGCACTAATTTCTCCATGTGCCTTACAATGTCTTTTATTTTGTAAACTAACTCATGTAACCCTTCAATTGTACATGTAAAGTCAACATCTCTTATCATGCCGCCTCTTTTGGTCGTTAATTTAATGTGATATATGCAATTATTCATATAATTATTGTTGCTTGTCTGTAAAAAAATATTGATATTAGAAATTATTGATTTTTACTTTTTTTTTATACTTTTCTAATTCTAATTTAATTAATAAAAATGATTAAAAAATGGTTCAAAGTCTGATGAGTTCAGTACAATAATATTACCTTCAAACAATAGTCTAATCGCCAACTAATATCAACAATACACGGATGGCTGTCTCCAATACTACTCAAATGCAGTATCATAGGAGTTTTTATTTGTTTATAATAAATCTGGCACAATTTTTGTATCTGTGTGTCATTGAATATTCCAGTTGTTTGCAAATAATCTGACAAATTTTCGGGATCGTAGTTATTTCTCGCAGCTTCTTTGATAATACTAATGTAATCGGAGTAAATAGCTTTACATAGTTCTGGTTTTGTATCACTACTCCAGGACAATTCTGTAATAAATAAATAATATCAATTATATTTTCCTACAATTAAATAATTATAGTAATAAATAATGATACAAAATCTTCATAAAAAATAAATAAAGAAAATTAAATTAGCCGACATCGGAAAATTCTTATAATTTTTTTTATTGCAATTTAAAAAAAATTTTTTTTTACCAATAATTTTTATAATGTTAAAGTTAGCTGACGTTTTTGATTTTTTAATTTTTTTTTTAATAATTAAATTAAAACAAAAAAATATTTTTTAAAAATTGCACGTATAGTTTTTTAAATTTTCTACATGTGAAATTTTTTCTTTTGATTTTTTTAAGTAATTTTTCAATATGAAAAAATTTTTTAATTTTTAAATGTCGGCTAATTTAATTTTTATTGATTCAAAAAACCAAAAATTATCAAATGTCTGCTAATTTTATTATCATTAATCAAATTCTTTAAAAAATTTCTACTAATAATTTTTTTTAATATTCAAATTAAATTTTTTTTCAATAATAGATTCATTGTTATAAAATTATAAAAGAATTTCTAATGTCTGTCAAATTCAGTGTCATAATAAATAAATAAATAAATAAATAATTAACTTACTCATTTTATCTTTTGAATTGTCAATAATGACATTCATCAACATGTTATTGCAATCCGACAACAATTTATCAAATAGTTCATCACTTAATGATGTTTTTATTATACGTAAATTATTTTTCAATGTATCTGGTAGTTCCATTATTTAAATTAAATAATTATCTAACTCAATTTTATATACTTCAGTGTAAATTTATTTATTATAATCACTTGTTGTTGTAGCTGTAGGGTGTAAATACGGTAGTTAGGTTATGCGGTACATGGGTGTGTTTACAATCATTTATTTTTTAAATATCTCCTTCAGTATGACTATCCAACGTTTCCTTAAAATAACAATCCAGGATTTCTAATTTAAGGATTCATTTGTTTCCCGTAAGCACACAGAGAAAATTTCCTTTATTCATATTTCAAGAGTAGAAGTATGTTTTGTTAGTTGATAAGAATTACAGAGTGTTCCCATTTTTATATCTAAAAAATTTACACTTTGGATTTATAATGTTATAATCTGAAAAAATTTATGTTTTTGTTATAATATGTTCTTGAATTTGTTTGCGAGTAAAAATTTGTAAAAAACCTCATTAATTATGCCTGAAATAATGATACGGATCGTCATTTTGACTGTAGCTGAATTAGCTATCCAGAAATCTGTAAGAAAAATAGAAAAATGAGTATACGGCGTATAGTCAGAATAATGATACTTAAACTGAAAAAAAAAAAATTAACTTGAATCAAGAGTAAAATTCTTGAACCAAGAAAATAATTTTGAAGAAGCTCATTGTCTTGAATCAAGACAAAAAATTCTTATATCAAATAAAATGTACTTAAATCAAGTAAAATTTCTTAGTCTTAGAATTTTTCAACTCAAATCAAGAAGATTAAATTCTTCAAAATTATTTACTTGATTCAAGTAAATTTTTTTTTTCTGTGTATCCTCATTCTGACGATATTTTATTCTCCGTGTACGGTAACTTTTAAAAGCTTTCAATGTATTATTAGTAATAATTAAAAACATTAATTCCTGAATTTTTTTCCTTGCTGAATTGAGCTCAGCTGGCCTTTGAATTCATGCAGCAATATCAATTTTGTATTCTCTTATATGTAGAAATAGCAAAGTTTCTGTTAAAAACAAGATCATTATTTATAAAATGTGTATTAGACCAGTAATGTTATATGCGTGTCCTATCTGGAGTCATATCAGCAAAACAAACTATAATCGGATACAAATAGTACAAAACAAATGTCGACGAATGATATTAAATGCCGAATCTGGTATGTCAAATGTTAAGTTACACAAAAAACTAAAAATTCCAAAACTAGATTAATTAATTGTCGAACAAGCAACCGATTTTTATAAAAATAAATTAAATCAACATGAAATTTTAAAGGATGTCTGTAAAAACACTAGTCCCAACCCTTGGGCTAAACACAAACTACCTCAACAGCTATTAATTAATAGTCACAGAAATTTGCCTATAAAAAATGTAAATATTGTATATAGATTTAAGATAAACATAGTTTATAAGGAGTAGAATTAAGTTAACCACAACATAAATGAAACCTAAATAGGGTTTTTTACCCACTTTTCCCTAAGAAGTCACAAACAAATATCAAATAAGTACAAATACATATTGTTAACATTAATTTATATAGAAATCTAAAATAAAGTAGATTTCATTTTTACTTATTTATTAAAATTACAATTAGATTTTAACGTACGATTTTTTTTTGTAATCATTAGACTCAGAATTATTGTACTTCAGTACTTTTCAATCACTTATGTATAGACAAAACGACTACAAGAGTAAAATTTCTTAAAAATGATCATAAGATGGATATTTTTTGCTTTAGAAAAAAATGAATGCACATAAATTGAAACTTAATTTCTCAGCTTTCAGATGCACTTTATAGAAATCAAATATCTCGACGCATTCGAAAGTTATTTAAAGAAAAAGTATCAAATTTTCAAAATTTCAGAATTTTGAAATGCTGTAATTTCTAAACTATTTAACCACAATTAAGTTGATATTTGAACTTGACCTTCTTAATAGTCTATAGAATAAGTATGTTGAGTTAATTAATTCCTGAATTTTTTTCCTTGCTGAATTGAGCTCAGCTGGCCTTTGAATTCATGCAGCAATATCAATTTTGTATTCTCTTATATGTAGAAATAGCAAAGTTTCTGTTAAAAACAAGATCATTATTTATAAAATGTGTATTAGACCAGTAATGTTATATGCGTGTCCTATCTGGAGTCATATCAGCAAAACAAACTATAATCGGATACAAATAGTACAAAACAAATGTCGACGAATGATATTAAATGCCGAATCTGGTATGTCAAATGTTAAGTTACACAAAAAACTAAAAATTCCAAAACTAGATTAATTAATTGTCGAACAAGCAACCGACTTTTATAAAAATAAATTAAATCAACACGAAATTTTAAAGGATGTCTGTAAAAACACTAGTCCCAACCCTTGGGCTAAACACAAACTACCTCAACAGCTATTAATTAATAGTCACAGAAATTTGCCTATAAAAAATGTAAATATTGTATATAGATTTAAGATAAACATAGTTTATAAGGAGTAGAATTAAGTTAACCACAACATAAATGAAACCTAAATAGGGTTTTTTACCCACTTTTCCCTAAGAAGTCACAAACAAATATCAAATAAGTACAAATACATATTGTTAACATTAATTTATATAGAAATCTAAAATAAGTTAAAGCCCAACGATGGACCAGGAATTATTAAATAAACTTATAAGCTGATTATACTTGAAAAAATGTAATTGGAAAAATAGTAAGAATCAATAAAATAAAAAAAAAAAAAAAAAAAAAAAAAAGGAAATATAGTAAAATTTACGGAAAATTACGTCATGAGGACAAATACAATAGTTAAATTTTTATGAAATCCACTAAAAATATAATTGGAAAAATAGTAAGAATCAATAAAATAAAAAAAAAAAATGGCCTTTGAATTCCTGAATTTTAACAATCTAAATAAAAATATTACTTATCTTCCTAATCCACCAGGTAGCGCTGAAGTAACTCTAACTCTCATTGTAGCGGCTGAATTTCCTCTTTTTTAGTTTAGCACTTTTCTTTATTCATATTTCAAGAGTACAAGTATGTTTTGTTAGTTAATAAGAGTTACAGAGTGTTCCCATTTTTTAATCTTAAAAAATTTACACTTTTGATTTATAATGTGATATTTTGAGAAAATTCATGTTTTTGTTTTGTTATGTTCTTAAAAATTTGCTTACGAGTAAAAAATTTGTGAAAAACCTCATTAATGAATTTCCTCGTTGACCCCACAACAGCTACACTGTTTTCAGGGGAGAAATCCTCAGTTATTTCTATTGGCTGATTTTCAAGAGTGGGGACAAAAAGTGCTCGTCTTTCGCTAATCCAACTTCAGTGGAAGGAGTAAATCCAAAAAAGTGTATAAATATCCCCACTTTAACTGAAATTTCGTATTCTCGTCGGTGATCTTGTCTCGATCACATCGCCCGAACGCTCTACTCTTCAACATGACTGGTCGTGGTAAGGGAGGAAAAGGACTGGGTAAAGGAGGCGCCAAGCGTCATCGTAAAGTACTTCGTGATAACATCCAAGGTATCACCAAGCCAGCCATCCGTCGTTTGGCACGTCGTGGTGGAGTCAAGCGTATCTCTGGATTGATTTACGAAGAGACCCGTGGTGTGCTCAAGGTCTTTCTTGAGAACGTTATCCGTGACGCTGTCACCTACACTGAGCACGCTAAGCGTAAAACTGTCACCGCTATGGATGTTGTCTACGCTCTGAAACGTCAAGGCCGTACTCTATACGGTTTTGGAGGTTAATTTCATTGTCCCGTCTTTTCCCAACAAACACAACAAAACGGCCCTTTTCAGGGCCACCACATTTTTCATACTAAGAAAATTATTTTGTTTATATTTCATATTGTATTTTATATATTAAATTTTAATTAAATATTTCAAGTTCTAAAACAGAATTAATACGATTGCATTATAACAGTTACGACTAGTTTGAATACTCATACCAATAATAAAACTGCTAGATACTGTACATAATAACTACAACAATAAGGTTACATTCTGTACTTTTTACAATCTATTAATAAAAATTTAACAACAAAATAAATTTTGATAAATCAAAGAAAAAACATTTATTCAACAAACTGAAATTGAAAAAAAAAAAAAGAAGATTATTTTACTGATGTTGAAATTATTTTAAATTTTAATTCATTTTGCTTAAATTAATAAAAAAAAACTTATAAAGTTTTGTATAAAATTTGAATTTTTTGTTTAATCAATCAAAATTTGCTATGAATTGACTCTTAAAAATTTTTGATAAAATTGTTCTTTTTGGTAAAAAAGTTGAGGGTATTTTACAGATTAAAAGTTTAGATATGAAAAGCGAATTCATAATTAAGAAATCTTTTAAAGCTTTCAATTTCGTCAGTCTAGTAACTTGAATATTTATTATAATAACAATAATAATTATTACTTTTAAAATTATAATAACAATAATATTTATACAAACGAACTAATTAAAAAATCAAAAATTACTTTCAATTAGAAACTATCGATGTAATTTTACTTTTTAATAACATCTCAGATGTATATTTCGTGAAATATAATAAAGTAATTTCCGATAACATTTACACGATTATTATGATTAATTGTTGTCATAAATTTCTGTACTCAATAAAAAATAAAATTCCATAAAACATGCAGTGATAGTATAATACAATGATATATTTAATAATAACCATGTTTTATTGCAATTAAACTTTAATATCAATCAACGTGAAAATTTGAAATTATTCAATGTTGAGTTCAAAGTAATCAAAATAAAATCACAAAAATATTGAAAATAAAACTCAAAAGTATTTTACGTATTGAAAAATTTGGTGGCCCTGAAAAGGGCCGTTTGTTTTGAATTTAATAATTTACATTTAAGAGCTGCTTTTTTCAGTCTTCTTAGGTAAGAGAACAGCTTGGATGTTGGGCAAGACACCTCCTTGAGCAATGGTAACTCCAGAAAGAAGTTTGTTCAACTCCTCGTCGTTACGGATGGCCAGCTGGAGATGACGTGGGATGATTCTAGTCTTTTTGTTGTCACGAGCGGCGTTACCAGCCAACTCCAAGACTTCAGCGGCCAAGTATTCCATAACAGCGGCGAGGTAAACTGGAGCACCAGCACCAACACGTTCTGCGTAGTTTCCTTTACGCAACATACGATGGATACGACCCACTGGGAACTGGAGTCCAGCACGGCTGGAACGAGTCTTTGACTTTCCCTTTACTTTGCCTCCTTTGCCACGGCCGGACATGATAAGGTTTATTAAGTTAATGTACAAGAGTCTCAAATGAACTGACTGGAGCGCAGTCTGCAGAATAATACTCTACGGCCGAAAAAAAACGAAGGATATCAACTTTCGATGGGACCTTCCGAGGAAATGAAATAGGAAGATTCATGGTAGTGGGAGAAGAACAGTTTTCTGCACTGTGATTGGTCTGCTGGCGAGCTGACTGTTGCTATTGTTATTATGATTTTCAGTAAGCGCAGTAGACCAATAAGATCACACGTACCCCCACTACTCTGTTCTTGATAATTTGATTAGTCCGCTGGCTCCATCGGAAAATCCATAGGACCCCTGGAAAATTGGCCGGAATTCAAAAAATTTATTTTTGGTTTTTCTTTAATTTCCGTAAAGTGCTTTTACTACTAAATTTTCACCATGCCGCCAAAAGCTATTGGAAAAGACATGAAAAAATCTGGTAAAGCTCAGAAAAATATCGTCAAGGGCGATAAGAAGGGAGGAAGAAAGAAGGCGAGGAAGCAGTCCTATGGAATTTACATCTACAAGGTGTTGAAACAGGTTCACCCTGACACTGGAGTGTCTTCCAAGGCCATGAGCATCATGAACAGCTTCGTCAACGATATTTTCGAACGTATCGCTGCTGAAGCTTCGAGACTGGCTCACTACAACAAGAAATCCACCATTACTTCCCGGGAAATTCAAACAGCTGTACGTCTTCTGTTGCCCGGTGAATTGGCCAAGCACGCTGTCAGTGAGGGAACCAAGGCTGTTACTAAGTACACCAGCTCTAAGTAAATTTCTCATCCTTGAATATATCCTAAAACCAACGGCCCTTTTCAGGGCCACAAATTTTTCTACACGTAAAAAATTTTAAAAGTTTATAATTGAATTACTTGAAGGTTTTATAATTTTTACTCTTTCCAGATAAATTTAATAATAAATTATTAATTTAAACTTTAAGTTAAAAAAAATATTTGGTTAATAAATTCACGATTGTTGGTCTATTAATTGATCATAAATTTTAATTGGCCAAATTGAATTTTGAATATTAATTTTTAATTGATTGAAGTTAGCGATCAGCTGTCAATTTAAAAAAATTTTTTAACAAATTAATTACAATAAAAAAAGGCTTCTAAAAATTTTCACTTGTAATTTTTAATAATTTTTACATGTGAAACTTTTTAATTAAATATTTTTTTAATAATTTAATTGCTACTAAATTCTAAAAAAATTTTTAATGTCTGTGAACTTCAATGTTATAATTTTTAATAATTTTTTTTTTCAAAAAGCTGAAAAAATTTAAAGCTTAGAATTTTATTGTATATTTATGATTTATTTATTGTCTAATCAATTTTGTACTGAGTAATACTATTGACGACCAGTTTTTTGGAGATCAAAGTATCCTAGAGTAAAAATGTCTATAATAAAATAATACGTAGAAATACTTACGTTATACGCCTTAAAATTAATTAATAACATTTTTGAGGAAATTTCCGAAAAATTTATTCATTAAATAATTATTAACATTTAATTGACTAATAAAAATATAGTACTCGGAATTACCTGTATACACTTGACAACAAAACAAGAGTTCCTTAAGGACGTTCATAGACAAGAAAAAGACACCAATACGTTATGTCTATTGGTTTCTTTCTCACGCATTATAGCTGTCTCTCTTTATAGACTATCGCTTACTTAGTTCCACTCACGTAAAATATCAAAAGTCACTAACTTCAAACATTTTTTATAAAAAAATAAATACCGCTTATTTATGTTTTTTTTGATAAAAAATACTTGAAATATCTTCAATTAATGTTTCTCAGTTTTTTAAAACAATCCTAATTTAAGTACGATTGATATTTAATAAAACGTTCGCTTGAACGTCGGTCAGCATAGGGTTTGCATGTAAAATATACAAATTTTGAATGCTAATATTTCAAAATTTAGTGCCGCAAGGACTATTTAAGAAAATTCCTGCATATGGAGGATACTTATGAGTATAAGTACGAAAAATTTCAAAAAATTTTAAGGAAATTGTTTTTTTCTTGGAACGTCCTTAATATTAAAATTTATTTATGTTTACTGTTAAACTAAAATGACTCAAATCTAGCATTTAAAAACCCGCGGTTACTTATGCGCCGGGTAATTGCGCAAGCAGTTTAGTCAAGTCAAATACAAGCTTAAAAAAAACGGAAGTTCCTTGTGATTTTTCATAGAAAATATAAAATATCTCCGAAATACGTCCGGAAACCGACTTTTTTGACCCAATGGTATCAAAATTTTTTTTTTTATAGTAGGTCAGGTATTTGTTGTATTTATTTTGTTCGGAAACCATTAGAAAGATTAGGACTCAGGTCTAATAATTTCAACATCTACTCCTTTGTCCCCTTATCCCATTATACATTCTTTGTCTTTTTGTTGAGAATTATTCTCTCAAAAAATATTACTTTAAACTAGTCATTATTAATTAGACAGATAACAAAATACAATTGAAGGTCCAAATAATAGGAATAAAATATTCTTTTAAGAAAAATTTGATGACTTGCTAAAAAAGGTAATGCTTATAACAATAAAATATCTAATGACATAATGATAGAAATTTTAAAATGGGAAGATAAAAAAAGATTTATGAATAGGTATAAGAGAAGTTGAAAGAGTGTTTAAAGAAAAAGCAATAAATAACAAAAATTGTCAATCTGCGCATAATGTATAATGTATACTTCAAAAAAAAAAAAAAAACTAATTGATAATATTCTATGTGTACATATTTCTTTCCTTAAATAATATAAGTAGAGATTATTTCCATAAGCCCCAGATAGGTCAATAATATTCAATATTGAAATTTGTAAGAATTTTTGTTGGAATTTAACGTTTTCTCTAAACAATTATAATTCATTAATGAAAATTAATATTTTTTTTATATAATTATTTGAATATACTTAAAAAGGTATTTTACGTATTAAAAAATTTATTGGCCCTAAAAAGGGCCATTTTTATTGTGTTTACTCCTTCAGATTAAAAATAAACCATTGATTTAATTTTACTTTTTAGTTAAATCTCAAATGTATGTTTCTTGAAATATAATAAAATAATTTGCAACGATTACACGACTATTATGATAAAGTTGTGATTAGATTAAGAATCTAAAAATTTTCTCCGTATTTAAAAAAATAAAATTTCTTTAAAGATATTTAGTAGAATAATTTTTATCAAGTAAATAAATATTCGGAATATTTGAACTAAATTTAAATTATTCATCTGTAAAAACGTGAAATTAATTGAAGTTTAGTCCAAAGTATTAATTATAAATAAATGATTGTAAATTTATGAGAATGATAAGGATAAAATTGGAAAGTATTTTACGTATTGAAAAATGTATTGGCCCTAAAAAGGGCCTTTTTGATTGTATTAAATATTTAAAAATTCTTAATAGAGTATTTAATTTTTAGCAGCAGCTTTTCTCGCAGGAGCTTTGGACGTTTTAGGAGCCGCGGCCTTCTTAGGTTTCGGAGCTTTAGGCTTAGCAGTAGGGCCTTTGGCAGCTTTCTTGGCTTTAGGAGCAGCAGTCTTCTTAGCTTTAGGTTCAGCAGCAGCTTTAGGTTTAGCGGGAGCTTTGGCCTTTTTCGGAGAAGCTGGTTTCTTGGCAGCGGCTTTTTTGGGTCCAGTAATTTTCTTCACAGAAGCTTTAGCCTCGCTAGTCTTCTTGGCGGCTGGTTTTTTAGCAGGAGCTTTTTTCGGAGCAGCTTTCTTCTTCTCAACAGAAGCAGTCTTGGGCTTAGGCTTGGCAGCAGCTTTGGTGACTCCAAGCTTGAATGATCCAGAAGCTCCTTTTCCTTTGGTTTGCACTAAAGTTCCCTTTTCGACGGCAGCCTTGAGGAACTTCTTGATGTAAAGTGCCTGCTTTTCAACGTCGACCTTATAGTTGGCAGCGATGTACTTCTTGATGGCCTGGAGCGAAGATCCGTGACGTTCAGCAAGAACTTTGACAGCAGCAGTCACCATGTCACCAGCACTGGGGTGAGTTGGTTTAGTGGCTGGTTTTTTAGCCTTGACTTCCTTCACTTTTTTCGGAGTATTGACCTTGGCGATGATTTTCTCCTCAACTGGAGCTGGAGCAGCAGCGACTTCGGTGTCAGTCATTGTAGAGTTTTTTTTTTTTTAAAGTAAATTATACTTTGAGTTTCACTAAACGCCCGTTAGAACAGTAGTGGCGCTAATTTTCTAGGTTACCATATTCCCCCGGTAGCGCGGACCATGGAGAGAGGCGCGCTCACTTTTCACCCAATTCGTGTCCCCGGATTTTACTCAACAGTGTTAGGTCTAAAGTTTATTTATTTTTTATTAATTATCTATCGAATAAATTTTTTTATAAATTACACTTAATTCCATAATTAAATGTTCAATAATTATTTTTAATAATTAACTTATCAAAAATATCATCAACTAATAAGTTTTATTAAGTGTTTTTATCGACACTTAGGCGCTTGATACCCTAGATGCCTCAATAATATTGTTAATAAATAATTAAATAAACATTTAATTTTTATAAAAATTATCGCTATCAATTCTCTAATGTTCATTCCTTCAGAATAAATTTATTTTAATTAGAAAAATACATTTATTTCGGAATTATGCTCACATTTATTCAACTTCTCCAAGCAAATTTTTTAGTCTTGGACTACTTATTATTATTCCCGATTTATTCATTAATTTACAGGAAAAAATGTTAGTAATTTTTCCAAAAGATACTTTTTTTACTTATTTAAAAATTTTATTTTTTTATTAAGCCAATAATCACAAGATTTTTTGCTTTTTAACTAAGTAAAGTGTTATTTAGTCGAGTCGCATTTTTTCTACGCATGTAATTCAACCACAAAAAAAAAAACTTACTTTTTATTTCTATTTAGTAAAATAATAAAATTTTTTAAAAAAATAAATTATTGTAAAATAGTAGAAGGAAAAAATTCGAGTAAATATTGTAAAATTTTGAAAATTTTTTATGAAAACAGAATTTATGGTGGTCGTAGTTTTTTTTTCTTTGCGACGCATATTGTGTTCATGAAACGTCTAGCGTGAATATAACGCATAAAGCAATAAAAAAGAGTATAACGGTTTTGATCGAAATTTGAAACGTAATAATGATGAAAGACCTCTTAATAATATTTTGATTATTTATTTACAGAGTAATTATGTGCTTATAGTTCTTAAGTATTGTGTAATTATAATTGTGTTTATATAAATTAATTATTTAATATTTGAAATATTAAAAATCGCATAAAAAAGATAGCAATAAAGTAATGTAATTATTTAAAAAGTATAATATTGTAATTTAAAAATAATTTTGCGTCAATGGGTCAAAAAATTTGTGTTAAATATTTAACACTTTTTTGTGTTAATTTGACACAAAAAATTTGTGTTAAATATTTAACATTTTTTTGTGTTAATTTAACACAAAAAATGTTAAATAAAAATCTTATTAATTTTGGATGTTTATAATTTATTTTTAGTTAACTGATATTTCAAATGAACTAAGTAATTTTCTGCAGACGAACCCGTAATTAATATTTAAAAAAAGTTTCAAAAGAAAAATTTTCCCTCGTAAATTCAGTCGATGACGTTGGAATTTCTGATTGGAGAAAATGATTATCTGGGGGTTAAAATTACAGGCTCATTATGCCCATAGTACAGCAAATTACACTGCACAATTATTTACTTGTCTTCCCCCACTACTAGTCCAAGGTTTAGAGTAGCTTCATACCTGGGACCTTGTATTAGAAAGAAAATAAGTACATTTTATCACGTGCCTTCAAGTGAGCTACTTGCGTTCCTGAAAACACGTGCAATTCAGTAAATTTAATATTTTTTTTAAAAGTTTGAAGTTAAAGCAAACTCTTGTTACGATGGCGAGTAAATGGTACTTCACCCAAGAAGAATTGAATAAATCACCAAGTGCCAAAGTGGGTATCAGTGCAAGTCAAGAACTAGCTTATAAACGGCAGGCTGCGTTTTTGATAAGTGACATGGGCCAGCGGCTGAAAGTTTCTCAATCGTGCATTAATACAGCGATTGTATACATGCATAGATTTTATGCATATCACCCGCAATCGAAGTTTAAGAAGTGTTCAGTTGCGTGTGCCGTTTTGTTCCTGGCTGCAAATATTAAGGAGACACCTGTGAGCTCCGAGATGGTGGTCAAAACCATGCACCTGTGCTTGGAGAAAAATTTGAAGCAGGTTGATATTCATTCGGAGGACTTCAAGAAAAAAGTTAGTGAATTAATTACCGACGAATTAATTTTACTAGCGACTCTGGGATTTGTGACGGAAATTGGAAATCCGCATAATTATGTGTTTGAGTTCTGCCAGAAGTTGCACGTGAGCAAGGAATTTATGCGCCTTGCTGATAAGACAGCGACACATTGTCTTCAATTAACTTCGATGTGTTTGAGGTTTACACCTAAAGACATTGCTGTTTTTTGTCTTTATCTGACGAATAAGTGCTCCCAATTCAAGATCCAGAACACCGTCGATGGAAAATCTTGGCTCCAGCGCTTGAATTCCAAGGTCAATGATGGACTTCTGTGGAAAATGGACAAAGAGTTTAAAAGTTGCTTGGATATGTGTTCTTCACGGATTCAAACTCGTGTCATGAGCGCTTTTATAACAAATTCTGTTTCTCCTACATCGGAAAAAATTGAGAAGTTTGAAGATCAAAAACCAGCTCAGCGGTCAAAAATTAGTTTGGAGGAATATTTTGCTAGAAAAAAGAACCTTGAAAATAAGAGTGATAGCAATAATAATTCCAGTGATAATAATAATAATAATAAAAATTCTTCGGAGATATTTTTAAATTTATCTATAAAGCCAGTGCCAATATCAGATAAAACTGTAACATGTGTAAAAAATTCGTCGCTTGAAACTACTGACACAGTCAGTGGAAAAAGTCGTAAACGAAAAAATAGTTCAGATTTAAATGATCCATCGACACCTGCTAAAAAATTCAAGCCAAGTTGGAGAATTCATTATTAGTAAGTTTACTGTTTTAAGTGTATGTAATTATAATTTAAGCTATTAGAAACTATTGACAAGATTGTCACAAAATATTATAAAACCAATGGCCCTTTTCAGGGCCACAAATTTTTCTACACGTAAAAAACTTGAAAAGTTTATAATTATTTAATTTAATTGCAGGTTTTATAATTTTTACTCTTTTCAGCCGAATTTAATAATGAATTATTAATGTTTTCAGGTATAAGTTAAGGAAAATAATGGATTAATAAATTCATGATTCTTGGTCGATTATTATCAAAGTTATTAATTGATCGTAGATCATTTTATTTGTTTAAATTTAATGTTAAATATCTTTTTTTTTTTTTTTTTTAATTGTTTTGTTATAAAAAAATTGGGTATTTAAAGGTTGAAATTTTATTATATATTTCTATTCATTTATCATTTATTTACTGTCTAATTTAATTTTGGACTAATTAATACAGTAAAGAACCAGTTTTTTTTTGACATAATTTTTATTATAATTATACTGTAAAATAAAATAATTATTTTCATTAAAATTTATTATTATTATAATTATATTAGTTATCTGCAATAATTACTTAATAAATATTAAAAATAAATTAAATAAATATTAAAAATACATTAATTACTATTAATAATACTAGTATAATCAATCAAAACGGGTAGATTTAAAATAAGTGCAAAAACTAAATTTAAAAATGAGTATTTTTCTCATTAATGTTGAAATAAAAATTTAATCTCAATTTTGATAAACATACAAATTTTACAATTTATTCAAGAAAAAATTTGTAAAATAATATATTTTTTCTCTATTCAGATGCAAAATTAATTTCCCCGGGAACTTCTCGGCCAGGTATTTGAATTTTCAAGTCCAAAATGACGATAACATTTCTATAAAAAAATTAGTAATTATTAAATTAATAAATAAATAAAAAATAGCTTGATTGTATAACGAATTAACGACTGTGGAAAATAAATTAAATTTACATAATTTCATCTCCTTTTTTGGCTTCCGATAATCCATAACGGGTAATTTGAACAATCGCAAACATCGTCAGTATATTATTTGTTATCAAGCGATTGAGCTCTGGAGCAAGTATTGCAAATGAATTACCAGTAATTCCATCGCTAAGAAACACCCTGTAGCGTTCTTTGTCTGCACACGTTATTTTTCTAAAACCCTGAAAAATACATTACAAACCTTAAAAAAATTATTAATACCAAAGTTAGCTGACGTTTTTGATTTTTTGATTTATTTTCATAAATTAAATGAGAAATTAAAAATACTTTTTTCAAAATTGCACTTATAGTTTTTCAAATTTTTTAAAAATAAAATTTTTGATTCTCATTTTTTTTTTAATCATTTTTTAAAGAAAAAAAGTCTAAAAATTTTTAAATATCGACTAACTTTATTTTCATAAAAATTATTATTGAAACTAAAGCAATGTGAATTTTTAGGTATCATTTATTGTTTTACCAAAAATTGAAGATTGGGTTTATCTATTTTCAACCCTTGTTCTGTAATTTGCTGGAACAAAATTAAAATTTTTAATAATACGATAATTAATCAGGATAACGTTCAGAAATATGGTTCTTACCTCCATTGCGCGCCAAGATAAAATTCGATACATCTCAATTTATTATTTTTGTAACCTTAAATTGTTTAATTCACTTTTGATCCTCAGATTCCAAATCTCAAATTTAAAACTTTTCAAATAATGAAATTAAATTAATAATTCTCGAGAAATTATTATTCAAAATTGAAAAAATAGAGCTGGTAACAATAATTTTTTATATAATTTTTCCGTGCGGAATTTTACGTTAAAAATGGAATTTTGACATGTCTCTAGTTCACTAATATATCTATAGGTACTCAAATAATATACCTGAACTCCAAAACTAAATAAAGTATACTAAAAATTTTCAAAGCCATAACTTTCAAGTACGGTATACTTAGTTCATTCTTGAAGATCAAATTTATGCATCAATAGTTTTGCTCAGGTTATATTTCAAGAGTCAACAGTTTTTGAGGTTTCGAATTTTTTAATGTTTATAATAAAAAAATTTTATGAATTATTCTTCGAAGCAAATTTCTAATACATATCGCGTTCTAGATGCCATAAGGGCGTATAATGGCAAAAGGTCTCGGTGAAAATCCGTGAGATTTTTTAGACTTAAAAATTTATTATGAGACTGAAAAAACCGCGACGCCAACCGCGTGAAAATTAGTTGATTCATTCAAAAGTTATTGCGGTTGGAAAATTCAAAAAATAGTGTTCTATGAAACTTCTATTAGACTTTTGAGCTCGAAGAGATCAAAATCATAGAAAAGCTATCTCTTTGAGCTCGATGAGCTCAAAATAATACATAAATTGCATTTTTGAGCTCGAAAATTTTATAAAAATCACATTGTAGAATGTAATATTTACATTAAAAGCTCTGAAAATTAACATTCAAAGTTTAAACTTAGAAAAATGTTATTTCAAACTGTAATTTTTCTAGTTTTAAATACGACGGGACACTTATTACTATTTATAATGTAACCCGAGTCGAAAAAATGAACTTACATGAGCTTAAATCAATTGTTTTTTATAGCAGTTAAGCTTATTTAAGTTAATTTTTTCAACTCTGGAACTTTTCGAGTTTTTTTTTTTTCCGTGCAAGGTCAACCGTTTTCCTAATTTTTTTTAATAAATTCAGGGTCACTATTAAGAGAATTTAAAAATCATTTAATTCATTCAAAATGATATTAAGGAAATTGATTATTTTAATATAATTGACTAAAATTTTTTGATTAAATTGTACCAGGGTAAATGATTATTAAAAACTTATCTTTAAAAAATATTAATCGGTTAATTCTTTATTTTATTATAAATACTATAATTAAGAGGCACCTGGTAATTAAAAAAATTTTTTTCTAAAAAATAAATTTATTTAAAAAACTATTATTAGGAGTTCAAAAAAATAAGACCTAGTTTATTTTATGACACTGAAGTTGACAGTGATTAGAAATTTTTCTAGAATTTTATAGCAATAAAATTATTATGAAAAAAATTAAATAAAAAAATTCCAATTGTGAAAATGAAAAAAAAAAAAAAAAAAACTATTAGTAGAAATTTTTTTTTATTGTAATTGATTCATTATAAAATAAAAAAAAATTGATATTTGTCAGTTAATTTCAGTATGATATTTATTTTTCAAGAAAAATTAAAAAATTTTCAAATCTGAAATAATTAAAAATTTTTAAAATTTTCCGCGGTTTTATCTTGCGACCAGATGGCGCGCAAACTAGTTCCATCTTGTATCACAAAATAACAACCCACACATGTGTAAAACGAATAACACATAAACTTACCTTCACAAATATTTGTGAGACGTGTGATATACGTAAGTAATTACGCGCTTGCGCAAAGGTTGTTTACAACTGCGGAGCTCACGATACACACACATGACCTTTTCAAGATGGACACGAGTATACTGAATGGTAGAATCCCGCGTGCGACGTAAACGTGCCATTATAAATCGGTCATTACAACAACAATAACACCAAAAAAAAAGGTAAACCCAAAGAAAAACTTATAAAACAACAGCCTGTACATATTTACAGTCCTTACAACAATGGTGACGTTTTATAATTTGAGTAAAATAAAGTGTCAAGTGTCTACATCAAGGGATTAAAAACAGAAGTGACGCTGCGTCGTGGTGGCAGTAACGACAGCAATCAAATATGTACAAGTAAGTAGACAACAATCTAAATACATACGTTCACTTGTTATTGCGTTTACCAAAACAACAACATACTTATTTTGTTTATCCAATCATTTACCTAACTAATTATATTGTTTTATAATTACTACCAGGTGTTGATGCTATACGAGGCTGTTTTTAAGGCATTTTATTATTTTCCTGTTATTATCATCATTATTATTATTTTTATTTATTTTTTTCTAAAACATCTGGAGTTTATTTTTTTTTAATTGTGGACCTTGAGCCCTCTAGGTCAATACTGCTAAATAAACATTGCAATAAGCAATAAAAAATAAAATAATAACAATTATAATTACTATTTTTATTATAATTATACTTACAACGTTTCATTGCCATATACATATCCAATTTATGTGAGGTAGTATACATTGTTTTTTCTCAAATTAAAATTTTTGCAATACTGAAAAAAAAATTTTTTTTTAATTCAAAATTTAAAGGTAAAATTTTATTTTTAAAATTTTGACAGCTGTAATTTTCATTTAATTTCTTACGGGACTTTAAAAACCCAAAAATTGATGATACTGAAGTTAGCGGTCAGCTGTCAATTTAAAAAATTTTTTTAACAAATTAATTACAATAAAAAAATGCTTCTAAAAATTTTCACTTGTAATTTTAATTAATTTTCACATGTGAAACTTTTTAATAAAATTTTTTTTTTTATTAATTTAATTGCTATAAAATTCCAAAAAAATTTTTAAGATCTGTCAACTTCAGTGTTATAAAAATTGATGAAAATGAAGTTAGTCGACATTTAAAAATTTTTAGAAATTTTTTTATTGAAAAAATTTCAATTAAATAATAAAAAAAAAAAAAATTTCACCTGTAAAAAACTTTAAAAACTTTAAATGTAATTTTTTATAAATATCTTTTTAGTTGTAATTTAATTAATTAAAAAAATTAAAAATTTTCAGACGTCTGCTAACTTCAGTGTCATAAAAATTGATGATTAAAGAGTTGAATTTAATTTTATTTTTTTATTTTGATAGATTTTAATGATCGTGTTGGTGAGATTTATTGGCATGGTGTGTTGACAAAGATTATAAAACCAATAAACGTGTATTTTCCCTTGGATCCAGTGTATGATAGGGTTGATGGCCTATCTAGTGATAGTAGATGGGAAATAAAATTCCAAGGTGCGTGTTGAGGGTTGCGCGGCTAAAGAATACGATATACATACACTGATTCGCAGATATACGTGTGTATATGTATACATAAATATGTGCGGATGTGGATATATGTGTAAAAAGGTGGTAGGAGAACCCAAAAAGGCGTTCCCTAACCTCTGAGTAAATGGGAACAAGTCGATTGGAAATAGTATAGTATATTCAACCTAAATCACATGTTTTGTATGTAATCGATTATTTATTTTTATTTTTATTTTTTTGTTTTGTTAATATGAGGATATGTGTTTAGGCTTACTCATTCGCCTGTCTGAGTGTAGGTGTATGTTTTGTTTATCATTACTATATTGAAACGGTTAATGATAATTTAATTAAACAAAATAACTTGTTTTTTAGCCCGCGTTTATTACCTTTTTTTTATTGTTAAACTCAATTTTTAAATTGTTTTGTTTTTCAGGTGTAACAATCGGGTTTATGTGTGTGTGTGCGTCGGAATTTTTTTTAACAAGATTGTTTTTAGTGGATGAACTTGAGGTTTTATTTTCGAACAATGTTTTTTGGGCAATTGACGTTAATTGTTTATTTTGTTGATTAATCATCATGTTTTGTATGTAATCGATTATTTATTTTTATTTTTATTTTTTTGTTTTGTTAATATGAGGATATGTGTTTAGGCTTACTCATTCGCCTGTCTGAGTGTAGGTGTATGTTTTGTTTATCATTACTATATTGAAACGGTTAATGATAATTTAATTAAACAAAATAACTTGTTTTTTAGCCCGCGTTTATTACCTTTTTTTTATTGTTAAACTCAATTTTTAAATTGTTTTGTTTTTCAGGTGTAACAATCGGGTTTATGTGTGTGTGTGCGTCGGAATTTTTTTTAACAAGATTGTTTTTAGTGGATGAACTTGAGGTTTTATTTTCGAACAATGTTTTTTGGGCAATTGACGTTAATTGTTTATTTTGTTGATTAATCATTAGTTTAAAGTTAATTCTGTTGATGTTATTTTAATAGCTCTGTTTTTTTGGGTTTTTTTGTTATCTATAAAATTACATTTATTGACAATTGATTGGAGCTATTTATAATTGCTAGTTAAAGTCGTGTTTTGATTAATTGAATTTTTTATTCGAGTTAAAAATCATTTTCTTTTTAATTGACTATTTCTTAACTTGGGTAATTTATATTAAAAAAACAAATGTAATTTTTTTTTTAATTGAAATAATTTATAAAAATTTCAGACAATTTTTGTGTTGAAGAAATTTAAATAGCAAAATTTTAAAAAATAGTGTGGATTTTTTTTTGTGAATATTTGATTTATTTATTTAAAATTAAAAAATTACAATAATAATTTTTGTTAGAAAATATTTTTATTTATATTTAATTTTTTTAATTAACTATTTCTTAATTTAGATAATTTATATTCAAAATAATAATTATTACTTTTTTTTTTAATTGAAAAAAAAGAAATAAAAATTTCAAACAATTTTTGTGTTGAAGAAATTTAAATAGTAAAATTTTAAAAAGTAGTGTGGATTTTTTTTTGTAAACATTTAATTTATTTATTTAAAACTAAAAAATCATAATATTAATTTTTGTTAGAAAATATTTATAAAAAATATTTTTACTGTATATTTAAACCGATTTAATAATTAATTTTTTAAATTAAAAAAAAAATTAATAATTCATAAAAATTTTTAAAGATTAACTTCAAATAAATATTTAATAAAAAAATTATCTGTTCCAGATTTGCCTGAAAAAATCTACAATTATGTGAACAATCCAACAGGGATAAACCCTCGATACTAAGTAGAACCCAACTAATCAAAATAAAGACGATTTTATTCACAACTACGGCGATGTCTTCTAGTCGGGGCCAGTCAACATCTACGGGGCCCATAGTACGCTGTGGACATCTCCGTAAAAGTGGTTCCTTGATATCAGGGTTAAAACCTCTGAAAAAAAAGTACTTCGTATTGCGCGGGGACTCTCCAGGGCAACCGGCATGTCTCGAGTACTACGATAACAAGAAAAAGTTCGACAACAAGCAGCAGCCAAAGCGTACAATTACCATGAAAAGTTGCTACAATATAAATCGACGTAATGACACCAAACACAAGCATGTAATTGCACTCTACACTAAGGACGGGTGCTTTTCCCTGATACTCGACAGTGATAAAGATGTCGAAGATTGGCTCACCTCAATGCTGCTTCTTTCCGGTGATGTTCCTGATGGTGAATTACCACGTCCTACATTCGGTAAATATTTCCATTTGTTTAGTTTATTTTTAAATTGACAATTCATAAATGTTTTTATAAATTTATAGAACACGTGTGGGAAGTTACTTTGCAAAAGAAAGGTCTTGCTGAACGGATGAACATAAATGGATCCTATCGGCTTTGTTTGACTGATCATTCGCTGAGTTTAATAAAAGCTGGGGACAAAAAATGCGACTGCCTTGAATTTTTAGTAATTATATTTTAATAATTTTTTTATAAATTTCATTATTTATAAGAACGATAAATTAATATTGGTATCGTTCTTAACGAGTCTGAAATGAGAAATTTGACCAGACTGTTAATAATTAGATGCTTAATTAGAAAAATTTTTGAGAATTTTATAGTCAAAGCTATTTGTAATGACATCGCTTAAAATGATAGACTAGATAGAATTTTTTTTTTTACTTTCAACAATAACTTTATTTATCATTTATTTATTTAATTATTAATTAACATACGCCTATTGGCAATATACATCAATATAAATTATTTAAAATTAAATAACATTAATTTAAGAAAATTATCTGATATCATGATGAGGTTCATTATGGATCTCATATTTTAACACAAATATAAGATTCATATAAAAGCCATATTGATATACATTTGATAGCCGTAATAAGTAAAATATTTATGGGAATAATTTTTTTTTTTAACTAGATTATAAAATTGTTATTTTTCTTCTTGGAAAAAGGAAATTTCTAGTAATTTAATTATGAAATCGTTGTGATATTAACATGAATTCATAATAAAGTGATGGTCATATCTGCATAAAATCATAACGATATAACATAGTGATATTGTTAGCCTTTTTAAATCGTGATATAAAATTATTGAGTCATAACTATATACAGGAAATAGTGTAAATTAATTAAATTAAAGAAAATTTGAGGAGGATTTAAATTGTTTTCAAAATAAAAATATAATTATCTTAAGACGAAAAAATTTTTTCAGTCAAAAATTTTTTTTAAACCGAGATAGTGTTTTTCTAAATATTCTTCTGAGTTAAGAAAATTAAAAAAGAAAGTAAAGTAGTTCAACAGTGTAGTGCATGATAAAAATACTGTTTTTCTCAATCATTTTATATTGCCTCTGATCAACAGAAAAAATGAAAATTTTACTAATCTACTTTTAAAAAAATTCGTTCCCATAAGTATTTTAATTATTGCAGGTATCAAATATATATTGACATGTGCCAAAATATGAGATTCATGATAAACCTCATTATGATATCAAATAATTTTTACACGGGTATTAATTAGACTTTAATTAAAGAAAAAATAAGAAGAAGAGAAAACGAGAAATTTAGTTAGATACATAACAGAGTTACATGTTTTTATATTTCTACTTTTTAGAAATTTTACCTATCTTACGACTTTGAAATTATTTGTTTTTTAAACATTTGATGTTTCCTTATTCTCGTAGTTAAAATCTCTTATAAAAGCCGTATTTGAATTATATTTTTAAAGGCTATAACGTTCAAGGAATTGTTTTATTTATTTTTCAGAAATTACATTCATGAGTTCACTTTTTATAATAGGCTTTTTATTCTTACATGTTAAAAAAAAAAAAAAATATTGAATTTAATAAAATAATTTATTAAACATTTTGGTGAGAAAGATAATCATAAGCTCACAGATTTATTTCTAGTAGATAAAATCTACCATTAGTGTAAAAGCATTTACTGAAATACACAAATTTTTTTAATCTCTACGTAGTTAACCGATATGACGCAATTTGATGCAATAGTTTTACGAACTAAATCTTTATTTCTAATACGCAAAAACAATTAACTATTTTATTTATAAATAATTAAATTTTTTTCATGCATCGGTATTTATTTTCTTTTTGATAATTAAATATTTAGATTATTTGTTATTTTTCCAGCTATTTATTAATAATATCTTGATTAAATATGGATTATGAATATTTAAATATAAATAACTTTATTATCAAGGCTATTGTATTTATTATCTCACATATATTAATACTTTCCGTAATTATGAAAACTTTTCGCATAAATGTGAGAAAATAGTTTCGATGTAATACTAAAAAATTTGTTTTTATTTTTTTCTGCGCGTAGACGGTGATTCTATCGATAATGCCGCATAGAGACGTTCACGATCTAGATGTTGTGAAAATTACAGGAAATTTCTATAGTACATTTTTTAATAACAGATTTTTTGAATATCAGAGAATTAAAAGCCAAAACAATTTGTTAATTATTTTTTCACGGTTTTTTTTTTTAACAGGTAAAAAGGAGATTTTTGGGAATTGAAATAAAAAAAAAACTTCTGTATGAATTGTTTTAAAATTTTAAGGGTATATTAATACATATTTCAAGAATATACAGTAAAATTTTTCAAGAAAAAAATTAAATATTTTCCGAGTTACACGCGATCTCCGACGGCACTAAAAAAAAAAAGGTCCTCCACTGGTGGAGTGATTCCGGGCTTCTCCATAGATGAAACCAAAAAAAAAAAAATTCTCGTTAAATTAGAAGATATTGTCTGTACAAAGACCCTCGGTTGAAAAAAAATATCAACAATTGATAAAATGGCGACGTTTTTAAAAAAAAAAGTTTAATTTTACCCAAAATTTTGGTCGTTTTTGGTCTGCTTATCTGTTAAAAAAACGCGTGAAAAAAAAAATAATAATTATTAATTCTTAATAATAATAATTTTATATTTTATACTTTATATTTTATATGTGCTTAATTTTTTTAACCTTTATTGCGATTGTAAATGTACAAAAAAAAAAAAAGAAATAAATATCTATCTAATTTATTAATTAAAAACAATAAAAAATACTAATAAAAAATAAAAATTTTCAGCTGACAACTGTTCGAAGATGCGGGTGCATGGAGCGTTATTTTTATATGGAAGTCGGGCGTTCAGCAGTGACCGGTGAAGGGGAGTACTGGATGAAAGTTGAAGACGCAAATATTGCTCTAAATATGCACACAGCAATATTAAATGCGATGAGCAGCAAAGCGAGCAATCGCGACAAAGAGGATTCAGCGTCTTTGTCATCAAAGACACGAATGCGAAGTTTTTCGGCGAATGAAGCGAGCAAGCCGATAAGTGTTCTAGGTGTTCGACGTCCCACTTCTAAGCTACACGGTTTTTCACCTCTGGGTAAGAATATTTCTTAGTAATTTTACTTATTCATTTATTCATTTATATATATTCATTCATCAAAGAAGGCTAGATGTACGTTAAATAAAAAAATAGACGGTAAATGTTAGAGTAGAGTGTTAGAATAGTAACATACGTGGGTCGTGGGACTTTACAGAAGAGCAAACAGATCATGAGGATCCATCGGTACTTAATGGACATGTACTGGATAATAGAGAGCTGAATTCTGAATCAGCTACTGCTACTACATCAATCAGTTGTAGTCAATCACTGATTCACACGTCTGCAAATTTACTTACGGGTCTGTTTTCTATCACAGTAGTAGTTGTTTACTCCTCATCATCATTTTTATTTTTTCGTTATTTTTGGTATTTTTTAATTTTTTTTATCATCCACAATTTTTGCTCCAAATATTTGATTAAAAATTTTGAATCTCTAAGAGGGATAGCCATTGTGAGGATCAAAAAAATAGGTGATTTTCGGGAATTTTTTTGACTGGGATAATAAAGGAATTTGGGGATCGAGTTTTTTTTTTTGTTTTATAAAGTATAAACGGAAAGAACAACATGACACTGGATATCATCCCAGATTATACTCAGTGATATCTGTGGTGAAAAAAATTTCAGGCAATAGCTAGAAAAATTTAGATTATACTGTGTGATATCTGGATTATACTGATTGAAATCTGAATTGTATTCATTGTAATCTGGATTATACTCATTGTAATCTGGATTATACTGATTGTAATCTGGATTATACTAGCTACTATCTAAACTTTTTTTTCATTCAATATAATTTGGGATGATATTCAGTGTCATCTTGTTTTTTCCGTGTACATTAAAGATTATTATCCTAAATTTTTATTAAAAAATATCATTTTGCTACAAAGGTTTTTTTGTTGAAACAAAGTTTCAAAGGGATTTTGAATTATATTTATTTAGGTTTTTTAATAAAAATTTTTTACCCAAGAAAATAAAACAATAACTAAAACATGTAAAAATCATATAAATTTATAATAACAAACAATATTTGATACAATTAAGCAAAACGTATTATTATAAATTTAATTATAATAGCACTTACAATCATGCAATTGCAAGAACTGATGTACAAATTTAAATATGTCAATAAATATTTTTAATATAAAAATAAAAAAAAAAGGGATTTTGAAAATTTGGATATTGAAAAAAAATGGCGACCTATCAAAAATTTTTTCGTTTTTTTTTTTTTTTAATTCAAACAGCTCTAAAAAATCTTAAAAATCAAAATTTTCAAAATCCCCTACGTGCAACGATAATTACTGAATAGACGAATACAGAAAAAAAAAATAATTTGCAAATCGGTTCATATTTATGCAAATTACAGTTCTCACCAGTTCAACAAAAGTAGTTTCGAGAAAAACGCGTTTTCGTCGGAGGAAAATATTTGGAATTTTCATACAAAATTCTAGACACATATTTTTGAATATATAAGCTTTGATTTAATAAAAAAAAAAATTTTTTTTTTTTAAATTTCACAGTGGCTATTATCCCCCTTAAATTCATTTCAAATATAATGTACCAAATGAAAAAAAAAAAAAAAAAAAGACCCTGGATGATAAAGACTTGAAAATACTGACAATAAAAAAAAATAAATTCATGAATCTTCATTGATCATTGTAAAAAAAAATGCTTATGGGTTTGCTGAGCTTAAATACATGTTATCAGAGCATGGCTAAAGTGGCGATAATTAGGGTCAGGCTGTAGGACTAATGGATTAAGACTAGGGGCTTGTAAATAAAAAAAAAACATTGGGCGAAATGGGTTTGCAGTTGGTGCAGGAACTAGAAGCCTTGGGACTTATACGATCGGTGGTTCAGCTACCAAAAGACGTCATTCATTAGCGACTCAGTCGATTTGTACCAATAAATCCCAATCCATAATCACAGATGTTGCATCACCAATATCATCTCCAACATCTACAACTACTTGTACATCATCAACAACAATCAACACAAACTCTACGACAAAATCCCATCAGAGAACCCTGTCGCTGCCCTTAGCCGCTGTTATCAATCAAACGCAATCATCCAAAAGACCCGTATTACGCTGTATGTATTTTATTTAACAACTCACTTCTCCTCCCTTCCTATCCTTACATTTTCCTCCTATGTTCTGCACATTTTAACACGCTTATCATTTTTCAATGTATCAAGTATTTATAATTAATTGTAAATATCGATCTATCTTAATTAACATGCATTAGAATTAGTGGTGGTAAAGTTTATTTTTACAAACAATTGATGTTCTTTCAATAATTATAATTATTACTCATTTTTTAGTTAAAGGTGATTCCTATATTAGTCCTGGAGAAATTTATCATGTGAAAATAATTGGTAAATATTTACAAGTGGGGTCAACCATTTTAATTTTCATTTTTTTCATCGAAATTTCTATTTGATTTTATTGACATAATTTTTTTTGAAAAATACATAAAAAAATAAACAATTAAAAAAAAGTTGATTATTACAATTTTAACAAATTTTCAAAAAATTAATAAATTTATTAGAAAATTGTGATATTCAAATTTTTTTTTTAAATTGTTTGTTTTTTTATATACTTTTTAAAAAAATATATATCAATAATATCAAAAAAGATAAAATAGAAATTTTATCTAAAAACAAAAAAAAAAAAAAAAAAAGACCCTGGATGATAAAGACTTGAAAATACTGACAATAAAAAAAAATAAATTCATGAATCTTCATTGATCATTGTAAAAAAAAATGCTTATGGGTTTGCTGAGCTTAAATACATGTTATCAGAGCATGGCTAAAGTGGCGATAATTAGGGTCAGGCTGTAGGACTAATGGATTAAGACTAGGGGCTTGTAAATAAAAAAAAAACATTGGGCGAAATGGGTTTGCAGTTGGTGCAGGAACTAGAAGCCTTGGGACTTATACGATCGGTGGTTCAGCTACCAAAAGACGTCATTCATTAGCGACTCAGTCGATTTGTACCAATAAATCCCAATCCATAATCACAGATGTTGCATCACCAATATCATCTCCAACATCTACAACTACTTGTACATCATCAACAACAATCAACACAAACTCTACGACAAAATCCCATCAGAGAACCCTGTCGCTGCCCTTAGCCGCTGTTATCAATCAAACGCAATCATCCAAAAGACCCGTATTACGCTGTATGTATTTTATTTAACAACTCACTTCTCCTCCCTTCCTATCCTTACATTTTCCTCCTATGTTCTGCACATTTTAACACGCTTATCATTTTTCAATGTATCAAGTATTTATAATTAATTGTAAATATCGATCTATCTTAATTAACATGCATTAGAATTAGTGGTGGTAAAGTTTATTTTTACAAACAATTGATGTTCTTTCAATAATTATAATTATTACTCATTTTTTAGTTAAAGGTGATTCCTATATTAGTCCTGGAGAAATTTATCATGTGAAAATAATTGGTAAATATTTACAAGTGGGGTCAACCATTTTAATTTTCATTTTTTTCATCGAAATTTCTATTTGATTTTATTGACATAATTTTTTTTGAAAAATACATAAAAAAATAAACAATTAAAAAAAAGTTGATTATTACAATTTTAACAAATTTTCAAAAAATTAATAAATTTATTAGAAAATTGTGATATTCAAATTTTTTTTCTATTGTTCGTTTTTTTTATGTATTAAAAAAAAAAAAAAATATATCAAAAAAAGATAAAATAGAAATTTTATCTAAAAACATGAAAGCCAAAATTTTTTCCAACTTTCAAAGGTGATTTTTTAATTGAAATATTAATTTTTTGATATTTTCGATATCACCACCATAAATCCGCTGTAAAAACAAAGAAGTTAAAAAGAATTATGATGATCTATCAATTCATCTATTTTTTATGGCTAAAAATAGGTTTGACCCCACTTGTAAATAATAACCACAATTTTTATGGTTTTCCAAAAATAGAATTTTTTAAATAAATTTTTTTAAAATCTAATTTATTAAAAAAATTAAAAAAATCATCAGATGTCTCAATTTCAGTATTTTAAAATTTTTAAAAATAACAACAAATTTCATCAATTGTCAGTAAATTTCCATAAACTTCTCATCGCTAAATTGGGATGCTTAAATTAAAAACTATCTTCAAAAACTGGAAAAAAAAAATTTTTTTTTCCTTCCTCAAAAAAATTACAATCTAACTGACTGACCAAAAAATTGATTACAGGTACGGGTCGTGACCGTTGCGACAGTCTTCCATCGCGAGCACGTACCACCAGCGAAGGGCTACCAACACCTCTGCTACCTCACCCGCGAACGAGCCACCTGACGCCTCACCCGACGCGTCCTCACTCAATGTACACCCGGGGTTTATCCTACTCTCCACCAGTGTCATCAATGCCGATAAGCCCGGCGTCTAACGCTTGTTCCACGGATTCCGCTGGTTCCTCTCTGTCAATGGACGACCAGACTGACATCATGGACGAGAGCGTGACTGCGGGTCGGTACGGCCACTCTTTGACCCCCGACGAGCCGGTGATCCTCGAGGAGAACATGGACGACTACGCTCATTGGTCAACGAGTTCCCACTTGCAGCAAAAGTACTCGCCTAACTTCAAGTCCCACTCGTCATCCCAGCAGAGTTCCTACGTGGAGATGTACAGCCCCTGCGGATCCAGCCCCGGTCGTGGAACTTTGGGACCCGGTCCAGGAGTCGTTCAGAACAACATGACCGGAAACGGTTCCAATTCCGGGGTCTACTGTCCCAATTCCGGAACGTATTTGCCGATGAGTCCCGGAACGGCGGTTCATAGTCACTCTCACTCGCGAGCTTCCTCGTTGATCGAAGAAGCGACGTTGCCTGACGGCTACGTCCCCATGGCTCCAGTTGGCGACGACGAGTACGTCGACATGGACCCCGCGAACCAAAACGGACACTCATACCACGACGATATGATGTCCCAGCACGGAAGCAGCTGCTCAGTAACTTCTGGAACGCCTAGTACTGATCTGCGCTTCAGCGAGTACCCGCTGGACAAAGTTGCCAGTTATCTGACTCCTTCTGAGGAGGATCCGACGAGACCAACGCGTGCCTACTCGGTGGGTTCCAGACCCGATCCAGCGAATCGTCACCGTAAAAATCGCATCGACATCGCGGTTCAAGAAGCAAATCGCGTACGTGCCTTCAGTGTCGGAAGTCGCTCCAAGCGTCCGGAACTGGGTCGTCTGGCGGCGAATGTTCACGCACGTCTGCCTACTACTGACGGTACTGGAAACTCAAAGTCTAATTCCGCTCCATTGCTGTCAAGCTCTTGGGGCCATGCTTCAGGGTGCTCTGTTACTTTGGACAGGATGGAGGATCTAATGGAAATGGACTTTTCAAGGAATGTACCGCCTACGACGCTATCGTCAACACCGTCTTCGTGCTCACATTCGCACTCTCACTCGCATTCTTATTCCACTGCCACTGATAACAGCTCGTACATGGACATGTCGCCAGGACAACCTCATCCGTCGGTTAATGCTCCTTATGTTGATATGAGCGGTATCAGCAAGGTAAATTTTTGTTTTTATATTTTTAGTTATTGTTTTCGCACACCTTGAATATTTGTATATGTCATTATATTTTTATATTTGATTTATTTATTTATTTATTTAAAGTTCAAATGCCATTCGGCAGTACACAACAATTTAACATATTATAAAAATATGAATTTTAAGATATATATAGCAAATGAAAAGAAAAAAAAAGAGGGTACATTAAACAGTATAAGTCATGAATTGAATTGTATTGTATTAATGATAGTGTAATAAATTAATAATAATTTTTATGATCAATTTATTAGTGTTTATAAAAATTGAAAAAAAATTTTAAATATTCTTTTAAAATAAATTTCAATTTCAACATTAATAAATGGTCTAGATAAATAATTCAATTTACTATTAAAAGAGAAAAATATAAATTTAATTATTGTTGAAAGAAAATTTATTTAAAGTTTTTGGTCCAAAAATAAACATTATTTTTCGACTTAAAATTTTCAAAAATTACAAAATTTTTATTGAGAACCTAAATTGAAGAAAATTTTTAAATTAGGGAAAAATCCATTTCAGGTGTGACCGAATGGCGTCTTTTTGAAGTATTAACTTCATTAAAAAATTACTTAGAATTTTTTCCACTGTAATAATTTGCAAATGAGTTAATAATATTTTTTACAACAAAAAACTATTCAAATAATTTTTTAAAAATACCAATTTTTTTTTATTGCACATATGATTATTCGAGGTGTGCAGTTTTTAATCAATTAATTTTTAAAAAAAATATTTTATCTAATGAATATCATATTTAAATTTCAGATAAATCGTAATAATAATAATAACCTTAATAACAATAACAATAACAATAATAATAATAATAATAATAACAACAACAACAACAATACAACTGCCAATCATAATCATAATACAATGCATACATCGACAATAACAATGATGCATAAGCCAATAATAAAGACTTTAAAGCCAGTCGTTGAGGCTGAAGGACCATTTGTACGTATGGAAGAATCCCTGGAAGAGTTATTACCGCGGAATATTAGCCCTAAGCAAAATCAACAGGTTTCCTCGCCCATGCAAGAGGATTATATGCAAATGAATGGACCACCAGGTAAATTATTATTATTAAATTTCATTCAATTGTCTATTTTTAAAAGGGCACTTTTTTTTTCCTTACATTTTTTATTGTAAAAAATTTTAAAACTCAAAGTGAAAAAAATTTTATAATATGTCCTTCTGAAAATAGACAATTGAATAGTTTTCAAAGTAATAGCATCAATTCATAAAATAAAATAAAATAAAATTATCAGGTGTAATGAGAACAGCGCCAGTAGATTTTCCTCAGCCGCGTAAGCCACCAGAAGGCTACGTAGAAATGAATTTTAAAGCGCGGCCAACCATGGAGCAGAATTATATCAACATGACAATGGGCTCTGGATTGAGAACGCGCCGACGTTCAAGACCCAGCAACCACCGTAAAGAGAAATCCCAAAGATCCCAACCAATCGCAATAATGTCGAACAAACCAGCTCAGGCGCCGAGTTTTTTGCCGCTCAATGGAAGCTCAACTTCTGAAAGTTGCGCCAGCACTCCAGCGTCGACGGATGATGCGACACCTACGTCATCTGCGACAATATTCCCGTTTTCTCTCAACAGTCCTCAGTCTCCCGTGAAGCCTTTTGGCCGTTCGTCCGGCAACGACAACGACGACAACAACGAGGACGATAAAACCAAGAGCATGACTACGTCATCTGAGTGTTCGCCTGACGGCGACTACGCACTCATGACTCCTGGAACGGTTCCAGCTGGAACTGTTCCCCCCACCACCACTAGCATACCCACCAATAGCAGTAGTAGCGGCACTAGCGCCACCTCGGTGGATTCCGAGAACAAAGAGCGCTCTGGAAGTCCAATTCAATTGAGTGCTGCAAAAACGGAACCATTGAGTCCGTTGTCAAAGCGATTGACCGAATTGTCGGTCAGTAAAAATCGATCATCTCCTCAAACTGTTTCATCATTCGGAACGTCTTCGTTAAAAGACTTGACCGATAAATCAGAAACAAAAAGCCTTAAGCGTGAACGCGAGGACAAACCACCTAGTCCAGTTAATCGCGACAAGTCAACAGAACTGCCCCAGAGTCCAGTTGCTAAAAAACTCTCTGAGTTAACGGTTTCTAAAGTTAAAATAAGCAATTCACCAAATGCAAGTCCTACGCCTTGCAATGCCTCGTCGAAGACTACGGTACTCACAAGTTCATCGTCTTCGTCTTCGAAAACGACGTCGCCTAAAATTCCAGATGATACGACACCGACACTAACGCCAACTGCCACTCCTACACCGACTCCGAGTCCTCTTGATTCTGAAGGGTACGAGAAGTTGCAGCCAGGTGCTTCTTTGCTGCATTACGCCAGTTTAGATCTTCCGGAATCAAGCGGCCCACCAGTTTCGCCTACTCCAGTTCAGGATGGATTTAGGTATGCTGAAATAGACTTTGCTAAGCTCAGACAAAATTAACTACTGTTATTATAATATAAATAATAATAATAATAATAATAATAATAATAATAATAATAATAAAATAAAAAAAATAATAATAAAAAAATAATAAATTTTTTTAAAAATCATGATAATTATTATTATTATTATTATTATTATTATTTTTGAAAATTTTATGTTTATTTATTTATTTAATAATATTTTTTAATGGATTACTCAATGCCATTTATTTTGTTAAATTAATCAAAGACTTCCGGATAGTTTAGTCGAGATTTTATTATTTTGAATTTATCAGTTATATATAATATGTTTGTATATAGTCATATTAAATTTATAAAGATGCTTGAATGTTAATTATTGATTAATCTTTTTTTTTCTCTCTCTCTCTCTCTCTCTTTCTCTCTCTCTCTCTCTCTCTCTATTCTTGTTTTTGTCACGGTAAAAACCGTTTTATGTTTATTTTTTTAACGAATGCTGATGATTTTTACGCGCTTGTGGAAATTTATAATGATGAGTGCTTAAAAATTAGGTATCAATTAAATATTCAAATGTATACCTATAAACAAATTTAATTGTGGAGTAGAATGGGAGGTTGATGTCTATGTGAAAAAAATAACCGTATGATAGCTCTAAGTCTTATAAATATTATTACTATATAAATATATATAAATATCGAAATAAATATAAATATATAAATATGAATATATGTATGATATAATATAAAATATAATATTAATAATAATAAATATGGATATACATAGAATTTTCAGCTTTTTTTTTTATTAATTACAACCCGCTGATCAATTTTTTTGTAATTGTTTACAAGTTATCAAATTAATTATTACAATTTGATCAAAATCGTTTTCTTTATCGTTATGTACGTATTAGTCGATAATTTTAGTTGTTAAATTATTAATTTATTTGCTTTATTGATAATTATAAAATAATTAAAAGTTTTTTTATACTTTTTATCATTGGAGATTTATCAACATTTAATTTTCTAACTTATCGTTAAGCAGTATAGAAACTCACTCGGTCAGTAATTGTAAACCGATAACTGTGATAACTTTCTATATAGCTGATAGATGATAATTTTTTAAAAATATTTCGAACAAAAAAATAAACTTTAATTTTTATTTTTAATTAAAAAAAATTTGATAGGAATAAAAAATTTTAAAAATTTATTAATTTCTTTTTTCATTGTTTTTTTTTTAAGCATTTCTAATTTATGTCTTGAGTTTTCAAATTCACCGCTAGATGTCTCATTAACGTTTGTTGTTCACACACAAGAACCCTCCAAAAAATATTTGATAAAAAAAAATTTTTGAATTGAAGCACGTAGTAAGCAATTTATTGAAAATTAAAAATTAAACTTAGAAAATTTTGTAAGAATTTTGAATTGATCAAAAAAAAATTTTTAAATTGAGTCACATTTATTAAAATAAAAAAAAAAGTTCTAAGCTTAAAAATTTTTCTACTTGTTTCAAGATATTTAAATTCTTCAAAATAATTTTTTTGGTTCTAAAAATTTTTTTTCAAATAGAGTTAATTTTTTTGAAGTAGTTTAATGAATTTTTTTGTACATATTATTAAGAAACATTGAAGGTAAAAATCTCAAAATTTTACAAATTAATTTTTGAATGAAAGAAATATATTTAACATGAGAAATAAATTTTTTCAGAACTTGAAAATTTAAAAATTTAGTTTTTTCTACATTTTTAATTATTGATAAAAATTATTTTAAGTAGACATGAAGAAGCTCTGAAAATAAGCTATTTGAGATCATTTTTATATTTCTTAAGATAGTTGTCGTGGTTAAGGCATACCGTCAGAAAATTCTAAATTTTTGTATACGTATAAAGGACATAATGATACAATTATCCTTAAAATTTGAAGTCGATTGACCACCTATAACCCGAGATGAATTCAATTAAAAATTAGGTATTTAACATTGATTGCATACGCTCTCTGCAGTTCTGTACCAGTTTCTTAGTTATAAAAAAAAAACTAACTGTCAGAAACTTTAAAAAAACTGACCGTCTTTTAATGTATTTGTTGTGAGCTTAAAAAAAAATAAAAAAAAATTTTTTTCCGTCTAATTATTTATAAATAACAGATTAAAGTTCAACAATTTATGAAAAAATATATATCTACGGAGTCAGACAGAAACAATTGTATGGGTTGCGTATCTACGAGTACAATATTGCGTAAAAATTATGGATTACTTAGCTACAAGCTCACATACTTTTACGGCACGTATAATCTCTAATTTTTTGACAATACTGTACCATGACAACTGCCTTAAGTAAAATTAATTTTTGGATAAAACAAATTTATTTAACATGAAAAATAAATTTTTTCAGAACTTAAAAATTTTTTAATTAAATTTTTTTCCGCATTTTTAATTATTGATAAAAATTATTTTAATTATAAATGCTGAAGCTCTGAAAATCTGCTATTTAAGATAATTTTCAGTGTAATTTTTTGTTCGATAATTTATTCAATGAAAAGACAAATAATTATTATATTTTGACTTTAAAATTAAAATTCTATTGAGAAAAATGAAATTTGATCATTTGAAATGAATTATAACTTTGTTTTTCTTAACCAAAGATATTAAAGTACATTGACATTTTTTGTTCACAATTACATAAATCTCGAAAGGGTCGACATTAAAATATTAAATTCATTATTTAAAAGCTTCTGCTCTTCAGATATAAAACAGTAATATTATCTTCCATTCAAAATTCCACTTTCGTATTATTTGGTAAAATTCTTTCCATTCAACCACTAAAGTTTCTTTGTCAGCATTTCTCAGAAAAACATTTAAATATGAAAATACCTCAATATTGCGTTATTTTATATCTAATATATAAAATTCTCGTATTTATGTATAAATACAGTATACTTCACCGACGTAATTTGAATTTCGTGTCGTATTTTTAACTCCCAATTTTTTTTAGTCTTCAATCACCGGAAGTTTCAATTTTCAGGCTATACTTATATTTTATTGAGTATTCATAATAGTCAGTCAGTTAAAAATATATATTATATATTAAAAAACAGATGTTATTGATATTCAAATGAGCTTTGATGCATTGCCGCTTTGTGAGAAAATTTCGAAATAGTTTTTCAGCTCAATATCAAAATTATTGACTTTTCATTATATTCTCAACTCGATAATAATTCTTTTCACATAGAAAATATTTTTTACGATTCGATAAATCTTTTCTTAGATGACCGACCACAATAGCTTCTGAAATTTTTTATTTTTTAATTTTTATTTAAAATATATTATAATTTTTTTATTTTTTTACTGTCACTCTAAATGAAAATTTTTATGATCAATTTATTAGTTTTCATAAAAATTAAAAAAATTTTTAATATTCTCTTAAAATAAATTTAAATTTCAATATTAATAAATGGTCTGGATAAATAATTAAATACATTATTAAAAGAGAAAAATATTAATTTAATTATTATTGAAGAGAAATTTATTTAAAGTTTTTGGTCCAAAAATGAACATTATCTTTCGACGTTAAATTTAAAAAAATTACTAAATTTTTATAGAAATTTTAGGAACGCAATTTGCAGAAAATTTTTAAACTAGGAAAATTTTGCATCATGCTATTTATGGATTTTTTAAATAAAAAAATTGCAAAATTTTCAAAAATTCACGTGCAATAAAAATTCTGATCTAAAATGAATTTAAGATTGAAATTCATATTTTGACACAAATATGAATTAGTTTTGAGATCAATCCAAATTTGAAATTGATTTGTAAATAGAAATTAGCATGCCTGTAAAAATTTTGATCCTGCTTTAGAATATTAAAAAAGACTGAAAAACATTTTATAGATAAAATTTATCCTAAATATTTTCAAGTCTTTATTAATATTCTAAAGCACACACATAAAAATGATTTTGTTGAAATAACAAAAGACGGGATAAATGAAAAATATGTTGTGGTAACAAATGAGTATAGTTATAGCAACAAATCCATATTAGTTGCATTAACAAAATGTTTCAAGTTGTACTAACAAACCAGTTTGTTCAATCACAAAATCAATTTGTTTCACTAATAAAATCATTTTGTTGCTGTCACAAAATGACTTTGTTGCTGTAACAAAGTGATTTTATTACAGTAACAAAACTAATTTGTTGCCAAAATATTTTCCAAATCCTAAAAAGCTTATCACCAAAATGATTGTGTATAATGATACTCAATAGGTTATTTCAACAAATTCTCATTGTTATTCTTACAAATTCTCTTCATTACTACAACAAATTTACTTTGTTACTCTAACAAATTTTCTTTATTACTTTAATAGAACAATTTTGCTGCTTCAACAAAAAAATTTGTTATACCAACAATAGGATTTTGTCGAATCAACTAAAAGATTTTGCCATACTAACAAAACTGTTTTGTTGTTATAACATATCAATAACTTGTTATATCCTAAATTTTGTTATTTTAACATATTCATTTGTTACCACAACATATCTTAGATTATCTTAACAAAATTTTTTTCTGCCTGCAGGATCGAAGTTTCTACAGGCGTGCTAATTTCTATTTAAAAATTAATTTCAAATTTGGATTGATCTCAAAACTAATTCATATTTGTGTCAAAATATCAATTTCAATCTTAAATTCATTTTGAATCAGAATTTTTTTTGCACGAGTACGTATGCAATACGATTGACTCGATTAGAAATTTTGAAAAAAATCATTAACAGATTTTAAAAATAAGTTAAATAACAGCAGAATGTGAATTTCAAAAAATATTTAGTAGAATCTAAATTTAATTAATTTATTAATTTTAATAGAAAAAAAAATACCTGGGAAAATTAAATAAATTGAGATATAAAAATGAAATTTTTTAATCATAAAATATTTACAAAGAAAAACTATTAAATTTACAAGTGTGAAAATGTAAAAATTACACGGTTGAATAATGTTATATTTACAAAGGAAAACTATTGACTTAACAGGTATGGATATGTAAAAATTATGTAATTAAATAATGAAATATTGACAAAAAATTATGTTAATTTTTTTGGAGTAAAATACTGATTTGGAAAACTTAAAAAAATGAGACATAATAAGTTTTGATTAATTGATTACATTTTAGCTCTTATTGATGGGAAAATTTATGTTTCAAGAGATTTTTAGAGGCCAATGTCTCCGTAATTGAACAATGTGTAACTCTCTTAAAAATTACAAAGCAAAAATATTTCTTTCAAGTCTCTTAAAAAAAATTTTCAAAAAGAAAAATCTTAATCAAAAAATAAATAAAAATTTTTCTTCTATTTTTATTTATTTAAATTATATTTTTTAATATTTTTAGAGCCTTTAGGAAAAAATAATTTTTTTACAAAATTTTAGGGTTTCCATGTTTTACCCCGCTATCGTCTTTTTCCCCCCTCCTTTCTTTTGTAACGTAAACATTGCATTTTTAAAATGAAAAATTGAAAAATTTTTTCATGATGAATTAAAATTTTTTCTATAAAAATTTAATAGTTTTTCCTCATGTTAAATTTATATTTTTTATAATGTAAAATTTACATTTTTAAAACTGTAAAAATGACATTTTTACGCTTACAGTTTTTTTGATGCAAAAATTACATTTATAAAAATGTAAATTTAAACTAGTAACTTTATTAAAAAATTACTTAGAATTTTTTCCACTGTAATAATTTGCAAATGAGTTAATAACACTTTTTGTATTAAAAAATGATTCAAACAATTCAAAAAAAATTCCGATATTATTTTTATTGTATATATGACTTCGAGGTGAGCAGTTTTAAATTTATTAATTTCTTAAAAAATCTTTTTAACTCTGTTTAAAAAAAATTGATTAATTGTATGAAAAAAATAAATTCTTGTTCGTAAAAATAAAAATAATTTAATATGATAAATTAAAAAAAAACTTACATAATTATAAATATAAATATTAATGGTATTTGATGATAATTTTACGGCACTTGCATAGTTGTATGGATGATAGGTAAAACTACTAGGTGTTAAAGTAAAGTGTTAAAGAATGATAAAAGGAAAAAAATGGTAAGGAGTATAGTGTTTTTATGAGGATGCAAACGGGTGGGATGATAGTGGCTACTTTATCAGAACTACCACTGGACAACCAGAAAAGTGGTCGTTGTCTGTTGAACATATTACGCGATGCACACGCGGAGGTCCGGATTTAACTCAACACATAAATGAGGATAGTGTTTTACTTGTTTTACTCACTCAATAGGGCACAAATGATTTTATATATATTTATATTTTATTTTATTAAAGTTAAATCCGTGGGCGAGGGAAACGAGGCCTCTAAAATCTCACACGGATCCCAATATGTAAATGTATGATTATCATCTCACTAAAATAACATACAGGAAGCCATTAGTTGTATTTTAAATCATTTTTTAAAAATACTTATTTATTTCATCGTCTTTCTTATTCAAGCCTTTTTTTTACATAATTAAAACATCACGGATTATTTTATTTATTTTTTATAAAATAATTTGACAGCTTTATTGAAATTTCTGTTTAGTTTTTATTATTTCTCTTTTATTTCGTTTACTTTTTTTTTTTTTTTTTTTTGGGTTCTT